>JAGDQP010005224.1:36100-78025 GCA_022664845.1 Lepisma saccharinum
TGGACATTGAATGCGCAAACGACTCAAAGATTGAGAGTCACACAAAGAGCAATGGAGAGGTGCATGCTAGGAATAACCAGGAGGGACAGGAAGAGAAATGAATGGATTCGCGCACAAACAAAGGTAGAGGATGTAATCAAGACTGCGAAGAAGATGAAGTGGAGATGGGCCGGTCACATAGCTAGACGAACAGATGGAAGGTGGACGACAAATGTACTACAGTGGATTCCTAGAGAAAAGAAACGACCGAGACGACGTCCAAATGTAAGATGGGTAGATGAAATCAAGCGTTTTTCAGGAGCTACATGGATGAGGATGTCAGCAGACCGAGATATGTGGAAAGAAAAGGGGGAGGCCTTCATCCAGCAGTGGATAGAAAACGGCTGAATATGATGATGATGATGATATATATAAAGACAGACCCCTCGCGACCCCCTTGAGGGTCGCGCCCCTCACGTTGAGAAACCCTGTTCTAAAGAATTGAGACTATAATATTACAGTATTCCAGAAACAATCTGAAAATGGCTGCCGAATAAAAGAAGAAAAATGATACCATGGAGATTATTAACAATACTTTATACGTAACGAATAACAATAACGGTATTTAAAGGCATGAAATATTACCAAATATTGTAAGCACTTATATCTATATAAACAGTACTTTATTTACCTTTATCTCTGACTGTTTCATCTGTCGCTTCCATTTGCTAGTTCTTCATCTAAAGAAGCCGCGAAAAAAACAACTATTTAACTTCGTTTACTCCATATTATAGGAATGCGACAACTGCAATACCCTTCTGCGTAATTTGCTCTCATAAATGTAGATAAACTTTCTTTCGTTTATATGTTTCTTAATCGCCTTAGTCAATGAGTAGTTTCGATCGTCACCTTGTAACCAAGGGCTCTTGGGTTCGATCCTCGGCAGAGACACAAGTCGTTCGGCATTCATTTAATTAAAAATCCCGTTACTACCATCAGAAGGTATGGGAAACTAAAGTCTATCTCCCGAGACCTGATGGTAAGTAACAACAAACCGCGCGCCAACCCCTAATGTCTGATTTGTTGTGTGCCTTCTCACGTAGTTGGATAAAGATGAAACAGTTCTTACGAATATCCGCTAAAAGTCAACGTAAGAGTATTAGCTATTTACTGTAATGTTAATTTTTAATAAGTACATAAAGATGTTTATTTAGAGAAATGTTTAAGTGATGTTTAAAATCGTGAATGATATTGCCTTCCTGACATATTGGTTTCACTGCCACCCCTTGACCCTCTCTCACTCAGGAGCAGACGAAACTTGGCGTCCCATGCTAATGACAAGCAACGGTCACATTCCAGTCCAGCAGGAAGGACACACACTCTTTCTCTTTCTTGGTGTCATTGTGTGTTCTGTGTTTTCAGTTTGACAGAGGCAAAGTTCAAGAGGAGCGAATATTGTGCTCTTTCGTGTGTTCTCGTCACTGTATATACTTGTGACTTTTGTGTATGTATTACTGTATAATATACTTGATTTTCGTGTGTTTATGTATATTACTGTATATATTTATGATTTTCGTGTATATATTATTGTATATACTTAAGTAATTTAGGTCTACTGACCGAAGTGGTGAAATAAATCATGGCCACACCGAAAGTGATAAAGCACGTGCAGAAAAAAAACAAATCAGAAGCGGGGGAAAACAATGTATTTTGAATGTATTCCATGACTTAAAAGAAACGAATCCCGGTGTAGCGATTGACACCATAGTAAATCCTGTGTCTCAATGGGAGTGAGTACGGCGAGTGTCTATCGCATCATAAGGGAAGTGAAAGCAACAGGAAACGTTAGAACACTTGTAAAAACAAAACGCCGGCTTACATTGGGCGAAAAATATGATGATTTCATAAAAGATGCTATTCGGAAAAAAAAGTTTATCATTCTTTATTCTGCCATAATGAACTGCCCACGGTAGATAAACTTATGGAAGCCGTTAATGATGACCCCAACGTACCAAATTTCAAAAGATCATCTATGCACAGAATGTTGAAATTATTAAATTTGAAGTTTCTCCGTCGGAATTGAGATACTGTGCTAATGGATAGAGATGATATTGTGTTACACCGACGAAGGTACCTAAGCCAAAAAAGTCATCTTAGGGAACAAAGTAAGAAAATATACTACCAAGATGAAACGTGAATAAATGTTGGATACACGGTAGAAAAAGTTTGGCAAGACAAGTTTGGTACAATCTAAAAAAAACAGGCTTTTCTTTCGAGTCTATCCACCTGCTTAAAATCCCTCGGGCAAAGGAATGAGATTTATTATAATACACATTGGCAGTGACAGTGGTTTTGTTGAGGGTATTTGAATCCAAATCTTCGAAAGATTACCACCAAGAGATGGATGGCGAAATGTTTAAGAACTGGTTTACTGGCATTTTGCCCAAGTTAGAACCAAACAGTGTAATTGTGATGGATAATGCTTCATATCACAGCGTCAAATGTGAGAACCCCTCAAAATCATGGACCAAACGCAATATTTGCGAATGGCTGTCCGTAAAAGGTATTGAATACAATTCGAAAATGTTAAAGGCAGAACTTCTGGACATTGTGAAGAGCGTAAAATCTAAGTACGATAAATATATGATCAATGATATCGCAGCGCAAGCTGGACACAGTGTTACGTACTCCCTCGTACAACCGCTCTCTGAATCCAATTGAATTAATTTGGAGTCAGGTAAAAGGTTACGTGGGCGTTAAAAACGGAACCTTTAAGATTGCCGATGTTCGCATTATTATGCAAACGGCGAGTGCAAGAATTACATCGAGAACAAATAATTACTCAACGACTGTCAGTTTGGCTTCAGAACAGGTCTCGGCACTCTTGGTGCTATTCAAAGGGTGGTTAATGTAATTCACAATAACTTTGAATCAAGGAAGATAACTTCCGTCTCTTTTCTAGACTTAAGCAAGGCTTTTGATTCATTCTCTCATCCAATAATTATCACGAAACTACAAATGTATGGAATCTTTGAATAAAGAGACAGATCTGATTCGGTTGTATCTATTGCACCGGAAACAGGTTGTACAGATTAATGGTTCTATTTCTGATACCAGAATTACTAACAGAGGTGTACCACAAGGTTCGGTCCTTGGACCACTCTTGTTTCTTTTATTTATGAATGATTTCTCTAATGCTTTAAAAACCACACCAGTTCTGTATGCCGACTATACAACAATAATATGGAGCAATAATAGTTTAGAACAGAATTAGATAACCCTTGTACATGGTTCCAACGTAATGAATTAATACTGAATACCATATTGTTTTCTCTTTAAATACTTATATCGTTAATTCCCATACTACCAAATTTGTAAAATATTTAGGTTTATATTAAGATAACACCTTACCATGGAATACCCATATATATTTTGTGATTAAAAAGTTTGCAAAAAACTTCTATATATTAAGAAAGTTAAAATATTGTATTTCATTAGACTATCTGAGACTGGCTTTTCATCAATCCCACATTAACCATGGTATTCTTTTTGGGGGTGGTGCTCCCAGATGGAGGGAGATTTTTCTTTGGCAAAAGAAGGCTATTAAGAGTAATTCTAGGTCTCCCACCGAGGGAATCATGCAGAGGATGCTTCAGAAAATTAAAATTTGTTAACTGTCCCTTGTTTGTATATCTATAATTCTATTGTATACAAAGGAGACGAATACGTAACTGGATCTCATCTGCATAACCGTAACACAAGAAACAAGAATTTAATTAAAACACCAAAACTTAGACTTACGAAAACATACAAATCTTATCTGATATACAAGGTATGAGATTCTATAATAGGTTTCCATTCGAAATTAGGAATCTTTCTCCTGTTAACTTTAAACGAATTGTAAAAAAACATTTTAATCCAATGTGAAGGTTATTCATGGATTGAGATTCAGGAGTTCTTAAAAAATTCTGATCTTTTATGATTTTTAACAAATATACCCATTTAACATTGTACGATTGTACCAATGGGATTTTCATGTTATGTTTACATGTATAATGTTGTATTTAAGAGTAGTTTCTGTTTTTATACTTAATATATTATTATAAGGGTATAATGCAAATATATATTATTTCTTATACACAACTACCTGACTATATCTTATGCAACCTCGTTGTCATTGATGTAAAACAGTAAATAAATAAAATAAATAAATTACAGCAGACCAGTGGCAGGGTTGTGTTCGGCATGTGATTGAGGCAGAAGAGAAAAAATGTGGGAAATGGACGGATTGTGTGAAGACACTGTTGAAAACTTCGTTATACGTGCGGTTGATAGCACCGAGGATGGTGACAGGAATTTCTTAGAAGAAGAACGCGAGAATGATGACAGCAATTTCTCGGAACAACAACATATGTCTGATGAGGATAGTGATATGACAGGTATTCATCCCCTCGGCGTGTGTGTATATTGATGTAAGTGCATTATATATTTTTAATCATTAATATTATATTTATAGGCTCAGTAAGTGTCAGCTAACGTGTAAATTTCTTAACTTTCTTCGGGTTGTAGCAGTTATTAACACGTGGTTAAAGCATGTGCTGCATGGGAGGCAGAAACATCTTTGCCTACAAAAGCCAATCCGGTTGCGATTAGCGCGGATGAATAATACGCTTTCTAGTGCTACGGTTGTTTACCTTTACTCTCAGGTCTCAGGAGATAGACTTTAGTAGCAGTTCACTTTCCTTACGGATCTTTAGGTCATAAACGTGCACTCAGAGAAAAATTATCATTATTGTATGTTTCAGACTAATTCTATCTTTGAGCTTTTGTTAACTAAATAAATAACCTTCTCCAAATAATGTGATAAAATTGGAGTTTCACTTTGTTCTCGTTTGATATTATAGGAACAGGTATTTGAAACTATTATAAATAAGTATAATAATGAATGGTTTTAGTTTTGCGGATCCAATATTATCAAGAATATTGTTATATTATTTTATTTAAGCCCAACAAACTTATCGTACATAATCAAGAAGAATTTGGCTCTCAGTTTGGGACAAATATTGGTAAGCAACTTCCGAGATTGATTAAAGTAATGTTAGAAGTTTTACTGTCATTGAAGGTCGAAGCACTGATCAGATCTTGCATACATATTTATTTATAGTTGCTGTTGTCTTACAATGACTGATCTTAATAGAACAACCGTTGCTCAGCCTTACACAAGTATAACTTGCTTTCTACAATATCATCTGCCACAGAGTAAGAGCTAATTGACAATAAACATTCTGGACAAGACTAACACGATCAACAGATACGCAATAATATAATGCCCACCTACAATCAAAAAAGAAAAAAAGAAGTTAAACAAGTAAACGATCTTTCATCCTCATGCTTTGTTTCATAGAACATTCGTGGTAACTCCCGCTACCTTCTTTTACTTACTAATAATATATATACTTATATTTCTAACGAAAAGAGGAGGAAAAGGAAAATTAAAAGGAACACAGGCATTACAGACACAAGCATATTATTCTATGAATGAACAATATCTCGTTAAATGTTACGACCAACAAAGCATAACCAAAAATATGTTTTCATTCCATTTTTGGCCAAAATATGAACTAAATCTAAATTCGGTAAAAATATGCATGTACATTACCAACCAAACAGCATCACTGAGTTCACAAAAGCCAGGAATATGTTTACATTAGCTTAGGTAAAGAAAAACTGGCCATGATAAAAATATATCATAGAAATCTAAGCTCTAATAAAAATTATACAAGCAACCAGTGTTCGATTTGTAGTGGAGAATAGATGGGATTCCCCCCCTCTCTACAAAAATCTTTCCTGCCTCTATTTACCGATATATACCTCTAGCTTGGGATATGGACGCTCTAAATTACGGTATTCTACACTAATATTTCCCCCTCTCTGGAAATTGCACAAATCGAACACTGCAAGCAAATGTGGAGGAGAGTGGAAGAAAGAACTAACATCAAACAAAACTGTATACATGAAAATACGCGGTTAACGACTTAACGAACATTTATAGAATATAAGTCAAATCAAAGTTTAAAAAAGGCAAGAAAAGAAACAAAGTGGTGGCAAGTCTAGTTAATATCACGAGTATTGGACTGAGATTTTTCTGAAGAGGGCTCGTTCACAAAATAAAACCAGCAATAGCTCGGAAACGGAAACGAAAAAGTTTCATGATTTTAAACTAATTATTATTATTATCGTAAACAAGTATTTTCACCAACCTCATCCAAACCATCAAAATAACTTCACAAAATTGTTAATGCTAAGACATAAAAGACACACATTTCCGTATTCTAAAGCACTAAACTTACCTTTTACAAATCGAAGCCACTTCGGAAGAATATTTTCTGCTTTGTTTTTAATTAAAACCTTTCGACTATACAAGGCCACACCGGAATCTGTTTCTCGGCTCATTTCGAAAAGACCTATTTAGAAGAAAGAAAAAAATATATGCAATACATTATGTTGAATAATTACAGAGATATTTGAATTTGCATTTATGAATAGCCTTTTGGCATCTTTGGCTCAAGCCGGGATGGGTTAGGTAGAGGACTTGGGAAGTAGCGGCCAGGGCCTTACTGAAAGTACCATATTGACATTCGCCTGGTGAAAGTGAGGGTAACCTTGGAAAACTTCAAACATTCTGGTCGGCCGCGGGGTACCTAGATATATGTACTAACGACATGACCCTCGACAGACAGACATACATTATATATGCAATAACATTAAAGATAAAAAGGAAAAGATACTAACATAATATTGCAATGTTCCGTGTATCTACTCACATGCGCACATTATGTAAACAGAACAGTGTTTATAAACATACATGTGGCAAGTGATGTAACCACAACAAACAGTAAAGTGACACATAAACATTAGCAGACGACAAGAACAAACTCATCATGGATACAACAGATGGGGTTGCTATCAACATGCAGAGGGAGTTGGAGTCGTCGAAGGAGGGACTTGGAGGACCGCGCCCAAAAAGAAGATTATAAAAATACGATGCACCAGTTATAGAGTATCACTTACTCCTGGGTGGTCAACTCCTCTCCTTTTACCTATTCACAGAATGCATCGCTTCTGGAACATCCTGATACACAGAAGACATCGCTTCTGGTATCATCCCGCATACACAGAAGGTATCGCTTCTGATATGCACTCTGCCTAAACTAATCACTCCTTTGTTCACAGAAGGCACCGCTTCTGGAGTAACCCAGCATACACAGAAGGCATCGCTTCTGGTACATCCTGGACACTCAGAAGGCAACGCTTCCGGTGTCTTCCTTACGTGCACAGAAGGCAACGCTTCTGGCAAGATACCTCATCCTAGACCTCTCTTTGGAGAAAACACCCAAAGAAGACGACGTCTACTACATACATTTATCTATTTTCTGTAATTAGTTTCCTACGGGACGCTCTATTTGACAACCTGTAAAGTTATCTCCTTTCTGTAGTAAAACTGGTTATGGGCTAAAAGACAAACCCCGAGTAGCTATCAGCTCTACCTCAGGTACTCTGCAAGAGAATCACTAGAACATTACGATATTGTTACACGTAAACATAAAAAAGACCAATGAAAGTGATATATGTCCACTTCCACGAGGTTTTTCACGAACACGAAGAGCGAAGCATAGAACACGTATACACAGCGATGAGCGAAGCGATAGTTGTATCACACAGCGGATGACGCATCAAGTTTAGAACAACTGACTAACGCACTACGTGTAAGCTTTAGGATGGGTGTAAGGTTATGTATTGTAAATCCTGTGCAAATGGGGGAAGGGGGAAAAGGAGGAAGATAGGGGTTAAAAGTTTAGGGCAAGTTTCACTTTTGCGCTCAAATTGCGAATGACGGCACCCTCCCACAGGCAGCGTGTTGAGGTGCTGGTCGTACGGGGAAGAATATATATATCATGGCAACACGGAAAGACAGATGAAAACTGGTGTTGTGCAACTGGATGTCTAAGGCAACTGAAGCCTCATATGTTCAAGGGTCAGCTTGTTTTCCCACGTAAAAGGCGTAACAGAATTTGTAGGTGTGGATGTAAATTACGTTACAGGTGTGGAAAATATTCTTGGAATAGTGGACATTAGCAGTATTGATAGCACAGGAGAAGTGATGAGGACGAATCAGGTCATACATCTGGGGTCTCTTGCATATAGGAGTGCCGGTTCGGGGTAGCACGGAGTTGCTGAAATCTAATTTCCGTTTGGTAGGAAATTCTGAGCTTGTGTCTGGGTCTGATTGGAGAATGTGGAAGTGAGAGTGTAGGATTTGTTTCATCTTTGTTAGTTTAGGATGGAACTGGATTATTAAAGCCGGTGGATTGGTGAGGGTGTTGTTCTCTGAAGTGATGTTCATTTTTGTTTGAAATGGACTAACTGACCTGCATAACGCGCAACTGGTACTGTTCTAGGAACACGTTGAGACCTGTTTCACCATCTGGCCATAAGGTAAATTAAAACGGATCCAAAGCAGTGGAACTCAAGACTGGGTTTAATGAGGCGAAGCAAGATTATGGGCATGAGTAATGTTAATGTAAAAAGAAATAACACCAATGGGAACAAGCAGCAATCTACGGCCAGAAGGGTGAGGCGGTAATTTAAGGAGTATTACTTTCACTTGTATTTTTTTATGTGCATACAATTGGAGCAATATTACGTAGGTGTCCCTTCCTTGTTTTATGTTTAGTTTAGCCTTAAATTGCTCTTCCGGTTTCCTTTTGTCTAAGTTATACACATAAAAACATTTCTGAGCTCATTTATTTAATAGTTCATTAATTCATTCATGTTTAAATGTCACTCATGGCTGAGGGTTCACGGGGATTCATGTACACGATACGATCTTCACGTGCATTTATTAATTCACTCAATTGCTCATTCACGAATTTAACTGAAAGCAACTGTTTTATCTCATATATATTAAGATATTCAAATTAATTCAAGTATGTCTTAATACATGTATTCGTATTTTATGTGGTCATATAGTTAACTCATATATATATATATATATATATATATATATATATATATATATATATACTGTATTAAGACAGTACGCACAGGTACTATGTACTATATTAAGATACTATTTACATGTGTATACTATGTAGGGAAGATATACTCAACTTAATTTGAGGGTGTAATTTCAGTCCTACATACGTTCGAATATTCAATACATTATTACAGTTGTGTGTTATGTGCGTGTATGTATTAACATACTACCACAGACTGTTCAAAGTAACTCATGCACGTACGGTCATCAGGGGGGTGAAGTTGATCATTACTAAATGCTGTAATATTGCACTCTAACCATTTCGTGGTTACACGAAATAATGGTAGTACCTTAGTTAGTATCATTAACACTAAGGTCCCACCATTGTTTTTACGCAACCACGAAGTGATTACAGCGCAAATTTACAGCATTTAGCAACGACTTCACCCCCTGATGACGGTAATTTATTCATGTATTCCTTTATTCAATATTTTATTAATTTATTTCCTCATCTAATGCGGTGAAACTCCTATATCTCATATACAGGTATCACGACACTGTGTGGACTTTGAAATTAATTTCAGTGTCCAACGCTTCAGAAAAATACAATTCCCTGACTTATCCAGGTTTCCCAGACCAAAAGGTACAAATTTCCAGTCTGATTTCCCAGCAACTAAATTGATCATTAAGTTCAAGAAGGTTCCTACAGTATACGGGTAAACTAAGACTTCCTGCTATTCTCACTGAAATGTAAGAGATAGATAAAGATGTACGTATATTTATTGTGTACCTAAAAGTTCAAATAAGTATTCACAACTTATTTTTATCCAAGTCGATTTCCAACCACCATATAATGGTCTTCATCAGGGAAATATAATGAAGAGCATTTTGTGTAAAAGTGACGATAAACGATTTCAAGTCAAGAAGTCTCAAAGTAATACGTTGACAATTATGGGCACGGAGAAGTTAATTTGAAAAATGGTAAAAACTGACACCTCCGTCTCCGGAGTCTTAAGTAAAACTGGAACGAATTCCACACAAAATATTAAAGGACATCTTTTGCGCTCGGAAGACTAAAAATACCTTACTCAGCAGTCTTCAACTACTATGATATTTTTTCAATAAATTTCACGAAGCTGTTTTCGGTATAATACCAGAGACCATTCTCAAAAGAAGAAAGGTTTTTTATTTAAATGTATGTGTATATGTGAATATATAAAAGACAGAAATAAAAAGTTTTGTTTCTTGTATATAACATATTTATTTCTGTCTTTTATGTATATTTACATAAAAGTTGCTTTCGCCCGAGGAAAGTGCAAAATGCTTCTTGAAATTTAGTGAATAAATATAATCGCAACTGAGGACTTATTTACACATAAGTACGAGGGTTAAGTCATAAGTTACGGAAACTATTTTATTCTCTGTCGAATGGGGGATAACAGGACAGATCGAAGATACACGTTGGAAAGCTTATGGCATGGGTTGTCGAGTGGTCCCACCAGATGGTGTATATGAGTAGAGCTGCATGTCTGAGCACCCCGCGAAGTTCAGTAATTGTATGATGTTGCTCATACAATTATAAACTAATGTTGTCCGGTTGCCTGTGTTTTGCTTGTTCCCCAAGCGAGTCTCCATCATTCAGCCTTCCTTTGGTAAGGCCATTCGACAGCCCATACCATCAACTTTCCAAAGTGTATCTTCGATCTTTCCTGTTATCCCCCATTCGAAAGAAAAAAAAAATAGTTGCCATGATTTATGACTTAACCCTCGTATTAATTCACACAAAGTCATAATGAAAATAAAAATTACTTTATGAAAATCACAAACAAATTTATCAAATACCAGAACCATGATACGAACAGAAACTCAAGTTACTAAATTAAGTAACATAGAATGTATATCGCCATTAAAATTCTAAATTCCTGCAAGTTTGTACATGGCACGATAGATCACTACAAGGCGCCTGCCTGCCTCTACGGTTTCAACGGTAATTGAACTCTAAATTATATTTTAAAGTGTTCAGGTATATTTTCTGAAGTATCGATACTAAATCTCATGATTAAAGGCAGTGAAAGCATCAATTCTAGAAGCAGGAGTGACTTTTATAAGAGTATTTAAAACGAAGTAGGAAAAATATGACATTTGACACTCCACAATAATACCAACAAAAGATGCGATTAAGAACTTAATGCACAAATAACAATATGTACTCATGTCATTCGGAAATATATCCCATAAAACCAAATTAAACATACCTGGTTTTCCTTCAGGAAAGTATAGTAAGCAACGAATACTGAGAGGAATATCAGCGGTATAATGCAACTGAAATCGCGATCTATCGTAAGAATTGCTTATAAACCTGTAAAATTCGTCATGCATCTCAGGAGTTACCTCTTTCGGACTCATCAACCACAATGGCTGTCAAAGAAAGAAAGAAATGAGTAGCATAATCATAGGGAACCTCAACAGCAATCAAATATAACAACTTCATTTATACCGTAAATAGATGAACTGACCTCACTCTTGTGTTAACTACTATAAAAGTCAGCTAAAATAACGTCATAAGTAGCATGGAATTCGACTAAATGGTATCCCAAGGACTTTCTTCGGCCTTCATTGCGCGGGAGGAGGGTACTTGTAACTGTCATCTACTGCGCATCCAAAGATGAAGTGGTGGTGAAGTGAATTGTCAGGCTGACGACACAATTATCAATTCATGTTAGGATGTTTAAGAGTTGTAACGAGAGTTGAGCATACTTTAAACCACATCGACATAACAGTTAGGAGTCCGGACATAACATTTGTTATATTTTCCCTGAGCATAAAAGTTGCTATGATATAAACTTGCGCAGACCTAGGTTTTAAATTTCAATATTATGTTCATTGTTATAACAATTAATAGCCGAAGCATCACATACTTAAAACATTTTTCAAGATGAGTTTCCTGGACGTAACAAAAGGCTGTCCAGACCACGGTTCTATTACTATGCCAGCAATCAATCAGCTGTTTAATCCACGTTCATATCACAAATAGAAACTGAGATAACACGTCAGAAGCGAGTTTCCCAGATGGTGGTCGAATGGGTCAAATGACATGTTAGGATAACGTTTAACATCTAAACTATCCACAACATCACTCTGAGCACGACTAAAAGAATCTAGCTTGTGAATTCGCTTCGAGCCCATACACCAACTAACAAATAAAATAAGGGAATGGATCAAGCTGAAGTTATTTATCTAAGTTCTGACATCATCCACGTTATGCTTCCTGATGAGAGGTAGAAAACGTCAAGTGGTGTTGCCAATTTGCGAAGACGGAAGGCTAAAGCTACTCTGATTATTTCTTGTCTTTCTTCTCAGACAAAATCTTTGAAAATTAAAGCCCAATTCGTTGCTAACGTGAGCAAACCTGTGTCCAATTATATATATATATATATAGTTATATATATATATATATATATATATATATAACTAAGTAACATTCAAAAGCTTTCCTTTCAGTTCTACTAGTAGTCTTATGAACAGTACGTGAATCAACAGGTATATGACCAGTTTTTACGTGTATTACTCGAAATTGCTCCATGACAGCTACTTTCACCAAGAGATTCTCTACATCCTGCACTTTTGCTATGACGTGATCCTGTTATAATAGCATAAAATGAATCGATCACACGAATCGAACTGTGAAGTTATCGGAACAAAGCTGTCACCTGTTCTTGATCATCTGTAACGTCCCACACCCTCTTGGTTCTCATTGGTTGTTAATCCCTTAAGATAAAATCCAACATGCACGGAATTGCTTAGTGCGCGTGCAGCGATCCGAATTTCATCCAATTTTCAAGACCCTTAGTGAATTTTTCCGAGATAGAGAATTAGCTAAGACGTCATTCCGCATCCATTCCATGATATTCATCAAACTGAATTATTGAATTTAACTGAATTTATTTATGGCCTTTAGGCATCTATGAATTGAACTGAACTGAATTTTTACTTAAGACCTTTCGGCAACTTAGGCTTATGCCCAATGAATGATGATAGGTGAATTAATGGAATGTAGAAAGTGGGAGGAAACAGGAAAAGCCCAATAAAACTCACTCACACCGTCCACATGGCACGATTCGAGACAGAACCGAGAAGCTCGAGCACTAGAGTAAGCGCTCTACCACTGAGTCACCGCGGCCCTTAGGGATCCATGACTCACGCCGGCATAGAGTGGGGAAAAGGATGTGCGAAAGAGTTGGCCACGGTCTAAGTTCAATGTGACATCCCAGCATTTGTCTGGTATAATTTTAAAAACAAAACGTCAATGAAGATGGTCAGCCGTTGGTATCACCCCAGAATCTCTCGAATGTGAACCCGCTCGGTGATGTTCACCAAATGCCATCAAAATCGTTACAGCCGTTTAAGAGATACAAGTAAGATACAAATGGACAAACTTGCTCGTTTTATATAATAGATTTTTATCTAATTTATTTCTGTATATGTGATTACATCTGTACAAGGTGTTCTTTAAGTCCTGGAGGACTTTCAGAACTTCGAGCTAGCGTTGCGATTTCTCCTCAATTTGAACCATTTTATGTCAGACTGAAATAAACAAACGTAACCAGTGGAACTATTCACTACTATCAATATCTATCAGTGTATTTGCAAACTTTACGAGTTTCCGCTTCCAATAATAAATCCGTAAGTTCCTATTCGTTCTCGCCCTGATTAGGTTCTGAAAACTAACATAGATTTATACAAAAACATTCTGTTTGTTTGTATTCCAATATTGAACATGTAAAATTCATATTTAGATGCTAACATACTTTTAAATTTACAAATGAAGGGAGCAAGGAAAAAAAAATCAGGATCAACTCAAATTAAAAAATGTGTTATGGCCAGAGGTGTTGAACCTTGTGAGGTCCACCCTCGTTCTCGCGTTAGTGGCGAGGTCAGTATTAACTTTCTTAATAGCATATGAAACTACAGTACATTACGCACAGCACACCCTATGACAGTTCATAGCTGTCCCGATTCCTTGGAACCCAATCCACAGAAAGTACGTATTGGTTCACTACATTATTTTTACACGGTGCAATTAAATCAAATTCTGATTGAACTAAAATATATCAAATTAGATTTAATTTATCTGCATTCAATACACCATATTAGCATAGACCTCATAATAGATAGACTTATCACGCTCCCCCATGCGATTTTGGTCAGAGCACGTGGTTTTGAATTCAACCGCTAGATAGCTCTGGCATAGACCTCATAATAGAATATGGCGCCTATGCCAGAGCTACCTAGCGGTTAAATTCAAAATCACGTGATCTGGCCAAAATCCCATTAGTTTTAGCGCACCCAGAAAGGGGGGAGCTTGATAAGTCTATCTATTATGAGGTCTATGGTATTAGTACAACGGTAATGAATTTGTCATAAAGTGGAGTTTAACATGTATGTACAAGTAAACTAAACATACATAGGAAGAGACTAATTTGAAATTGCAACTTAAATTATTAAGGAGTAATAATTACGACATAATGTTGATACTAATGCCTTAAATACACATTATATTACTAATTAACAATTATAACAAGGGATTCTTTAGCAGTAAGTGTATTATCATGCGCACGTACAGTTCTATACGTATAATATATTACTACCTGCATTCAAGAGGTACTCATTCACAGTTTGTTAAATTTCACAAAAGATATTTTTTATATTATCTGGTAATCTATTATAAAGTTTAGCTAATGTTAATATGTGACTAAATGAATAGCGTTGTTCTGTGAGTAAATACGTGATAAATATTTACTTCTTATATCATAACTACGAAAATTAACATTTTCGAGGAACTTATATCCTCGTTGCTTGACATTAATAAACATTTCATAGCGACTGAACAGCTACAGTGCTTAGCATGGAAAACAATTTGCTGCAACTCCAATACGTAAAGAATTGGTTACCAATCGTATAACTTGCACTTTTTGAAGTATGAAAATTCTGACTGATTCTCCTGATTCCTAGAAAGTAATTCCGCATTTATTATACGTGTACAGAACATCTTAGTACAAGGAAACAACAATCCTTCTATCTAAAATCATAACTAGTGAACGAACAACATATGTTGCTAAAGCTAATTTCTTAACATAATATTTTAATTTGTTCTGGTGAAGACACTTCACAGATACTGAAAAATAATTCATCAACGGAAACTTGTTCAAAATTTAATTCAATGTACGCACAATAAATTGACTATATATTGTGATGATTTGAGATGCGACAAGGGTTTAAAATAGTTAAATAATAAAATTATTCAAAATAATTCGAAAAATTCCAAAATTCATAATTTAAATATAATTTAAGTAAAATTGCGTTTGGAAATGGAAATAAAATCAGTCGCCATGTTTTGTAGGGATAGACAGAGTAGCATTACGTTCTCGATGTGCAATGCAAAGAAATTCGTAACGTCAGATACACAAGTGTTATTCACCTCAAAGCAAATTGACAGAAATATACGATGAGAACTCATCCTTGCCCTCGATAATGATAATGCGAGGACACTCCTCCTAAGACACGCCAGAGCAACAGCTTGCGTCACCTTGTAGCAAGGGCGAAAAACAGTATAAAAGACCGATCAGACCTCGACTCCGCCTCAATAGCGCTCCAGATCTCCATTCTTTTTAATTACTTCAAGACATCGCTTCGATCGACATACTGGCGTTGAGCGTCGACTAAAATCAAGACCATGTCGTGCCAGGTTGGACTTAGATTCTGAGAGGCTACTTTTCTTTAACATATCATCTATCATTCAGGTATGAATATGGAAATAATTCTAAGTTGTCAGAATTAGTGCTCTGACATGGATTAGACAAAATCAATACTACATCTTTTCGTTAATTTGATTGAATTGAATAACAATACGCGAACTTGCTCCTTTTGTCCATCGTTGTTAAAACATGTTACTATAAAAATATAATTTCTCAAAATATTATTTCAGGTGATTTCAGGACGAAAGGCTCTGACAATTCGGAACCTTGCCCTTAGAGCTAATGCCCAGAATGAACTCTCAGAGTTCAACCATTATTCGCATTAACTGTAGTTTACCGCTCTACCATCTTTAAAATGCTTTGAGATATCAACGATGAACGACCACAACAAAACCTCTCGCTAATATTTAATGCTCTACCAACCGCATATTTTACAGATATTCCAGGTTTCTTTGTAGACCTGGAGGAAACCGTTCACATGGCATTTAGTATTCCTAAACACCCAATTTATGGTCAGTATACAACAAGGTCTTCTTTTCTCCGGTCGTTCACTATATATATATATATATATCATATTCAGCCGTTTTCTATCCACTGTTGGATGAAGGCCTCCCCCTTTTCTTTCCACATATCTCGGTCTGCTGCTATCCTCATCCATGTAGCTCCCGAAAAACGCTTGATTTCATTCACCCATCTTGCATTTGGGCGACGTCTCGGTCGTTTCTTTTCTCTAGGAAAGGAATCCAATGTAGTACATTAGTCGTCCACCTTCCATCTGTTCGTCTAGCTATGCGACCGGCCCATCTCCACTTCATCTTCTTCGCAGTCGTCATTACATCCTCTACCTTTGTTTGTGCGCGAATCCATTCATTTGTCTTCCTGTCCCTCCTGGTTATTCCTAGCATGCATCTCTCCATTGCTCTTTGTGTGACTCTCAATCTTTGAGTCGTTTGCGCATTCAATGTCCAAGTTTCACAGCCGTACATCATCACAGGTAAGACATTCATTACAAACTTTACGCTTCAGTCACATTGGTAGTTTGCTTTTGGAAAAAAAGTGTAGTCTTCCAAACGAACTCCAAGCCATTTTACATCTTCTATTTATTTCATCAGTCAACTTGGCACTCAATGTTTTGAGCTGGCCTAGGTAAACATACTCATCAACTATGCCTATTGTCTCTCCGCTAATCTTTATTTCCCTCTTTGCTGCATGATGATTGTATATGACCTTTGTTTTACTTAAATTCATTGTAAGGCCTATTTTCGAACTCTGATTATTCAGTTCTTCCATTCTGGTTTGTAGTTCTTCCGCACTTGAAGCAAACAGGACTATATCATCAGCGAACCGTGGTTGATGCTGATATTCGTAATTAATTTTCATTCCAACTTCATCCCAGTTTAAGTTTTGGAACACTCTCTCCAGGACCGCAGAAAACAGTTTTGGAGAAATTGGATCTCCTTGCCTTACTCCTTTTTCAACTTTAATATATATATAAAGAAAATTGTAACTTTGAGAATATATTTTTTGAGAAACGCTTTGTATTTGAGAAAACAGACCTTTATAGTAGAAAATACCAATTCGGATCAATCATTTGATTAGGTTTAGAAAGACGTGACGGCGAGGTCGGCATCCTTCACGAAGCCCAGGTTAGAATTTCCTCGCGAGAGTGAGGTGTGAAGGCAAGGTTGGAAGTTTCTTGTACACCTATAGTTGTTATGAGCTTAGTAAACGAGTAAAATAACCCTAAATAGGTCAGTAAACTGACAAGCCGATTAAAAAAAAGTCCATAATAAATTAATAAGGGAACTAAATATTTATAAAAATTCACTTCCCTAACCCACTGTAGCTTCATACAAAACACTACTATGACATCAAAATCCTTACCAATGAAATTCCTCCAAATTGTCACTATGCAACAATAAAGTCAATGTTAAGTTAAAAAAAGCTTATTTTAGTCACAGAAAGAGGGAGGAGGGGGAAGACGAATATAATACAACTAACTGTTTTTCGAAATGAATTACTGTTTAAAGATTTCCTTGTTTATATCTTACTATTGTAAATGTAATATTAATCAGAAAATATGTAATCCCCAATTGTCCGAAAGGTTAGCAATTAGCATACATAAGAAAAACAAACATTCTCTTCCTTACTGTTACGTAACATACCTGAATAACATTTGCTCTTGTTCCATTAAGAAATATGGGGCTGCTTACGAAATTGCTGTATTTCTTGATGACATCTGCAAAACATACAGGAAAATTAATTAATACCTTTGCAAGAAAGTTGCTCGAAAAAATCTTATGCATATCTTTAAAAAAAAAAAAAAAAAAAAAATGCTGATATAGTGTTCCTAGACTTTTTAAACGAAAAATTAGAGAATTTGTTGCGTTCTAAAATCAAAAATATACTTAGCTAAATTCTTCTATTTAAGAAGGATTCTTTACTTATTTATTTCTGTCTATTTAATAGGCCTAATGCTTACTGCTTTCTCATACAAGTAAAACTGATCATGATTTTTTTACTGAACAACTCCTAGTCAAAACATCAAATCAGCAGACCATCTATTAACCCTAGCAGCATTACCGAGGTATTTTTGCGTCACATCAATTACCAGGGGGGAAGGGGGAGGAGGGGCTCTGAGGCCCACAACGAAAGCGTCATTATTATTCGCGGAAACTGTACTGTCTGATTTGAACTTTGGGTGTCAAAGACATCACACAGTTTTCTTCTATTTTTATTACGATGTTTCTAAGTTAAGTGTTGCCAACTATATCTATACGCGTGATGTGACGTGTACGGGACTTTATTTATGTTAAAACTATGATATATTTCTTCTAGTTGTTTTTATATAAAAAAAACGATCAATCAGATCAATAGCACCTTAGTATAGTATAATATATGCACGAAGGAACGGTCATACCACATTTCATATATAAATTTACTGTAGGCCTATTCTGTGAATGGTCCCTTACTACTACCAAGGGGCCCACAGCACATTATTAAAAATATAATTGGAATAAAACGAACGTTAAAAATAAAGCAAGTACTTTGTATCACCAATGGGTTGAAGTCTGACAATATATATATATATATTAGATTTTTTGTCGTACTGGAAACGTTAAAAAAAAATATAAAAATTAATTTGTGAGCCTCGGATCCCCCCTCCTCCCCCGACAATGCTATCTGAGCCCTCTTAATAAAACGTACGTTCTGAATTTTTTTTAGAAACAAACAAAACTAAACCTTACTGATGTACTCACCCACCTATTACTTAACCACGAAAACATAAAGCTAAGAAATGCGAAGATGAGAGTTTAGTGGTTAATCGATATAAGAAAACTTACAAATGTCAAGCATGGTATTTACTCTCTACAGTAGTCTTATAGGATGTCTATCAACAGAATTTGTTTATATTACTTAGCAACAAGTTAAGACTCCACAAATATTTTATGACCTAATACTACACGTTCATATTTTCGTCAAGCAACCTATGTTAAATAAAGAACGAAAGTATCTTGATATCTTTAAATGTAATTTGGAGCTTTTTCACTACACCGACTAATACTTTACATGCTGTACGTAAATTGAATCGTTTCCATCGTTCTTCATTAAGAAAAGAAAGTACGTTAAAAAGACAATGTAGCCCCACAAATACTTTTGCTATTGTAATCTCATTATGGATCGCGACACAAGTGGATAATACAGAACATGTGAAATAATACAGTATATCCATTTGTGCTATATTTTCAAGGGCCATAATATTATCCTAAATGTTCCCTTTTACGTACTGTCGTGACTTATGCTGGTAACGGTACGTAAGTGCGTGTTTCAAACTATTTTTGCTATTGTCAGTACATCCAAAGTAATATATAACGACGATGCAATGTATAAGGATAAAAATTAATGAAATCAAGGTAAAATGGGCAGAAAATGCTTTTGTCGAGTTCGTTTATATTAGCCTCCCCTGTATAACGGGCCACATGTTAATCAAATCTGGTCTAGACACAATACTTATTCAAAAAAGCTTACTTTTAAAATTCCTGCCTTAGAAAGAAAAGACATTCATTACGTGATCATTATATCCTCCCCAGTATTTTAAAGAAATCAAACACACGATTAATTTTAATAAATCATTACCTTAAAACGTATTGGTTTGAACTTTCAACTACTACACTCTCTTCATTCAGGGAAATAAATGTAAACTTGTTTCTTCACAACACTGGTTAAATGTCCACCTATACGCTTTAACATTACTAAACCACTTATGCCTTACAGACGATAATAGTTGAGTTGAGTTAACCAATTTCTTAACGATGATCAATTAGGAAGTAATTGATAATCAAAATGACTGAATGATTATAACTTAATAGAACTATTAACGCTTTCCGATATTTAAACATTAATTACCAAGTCCGCTTAACTGAAAAAACAAACTATTACTTGCACTAGAAGAAAAAAAAAATTCTGGCAGTACGATCTTCTACCTACAATATAATAATAGCAGGGATTAAATCAACTATGATTCTAGAAAATGAACACAAACTTTAAAAAGTGAAACATTTTCTACATACCTTTAATAGTATTTTCGTCACTGAATTCTCGACACTCAGGTTTCAAATGAAGCACAATCTTCGTGCCTGTCTGAACTCCTTCGGCTTCCTGAATTTCATAGAATCCAGATCTACAAACAAAAGAGCGAACCTATTTTTTTAAAAAGTACAGATTATAACATTTTTACGTTTGTAACAAAAGCCACAATCGCAATTTGCATTAGAAGGATGGAAGGTTTATTATGAGAGTGTAAAACACCTGCTTCGTTCTCACGGAAACCACCTGTCATCTTATCGGTATTGATCTTCTGCATGGAAATTTACGAACGTTCATTTTGAAAATTCAGCTCGTAGTTTCACAACCTGGCGAATACTGGGATTGTACTAGTTAGGCCTACATATTTTGGCCAATTCCGCCCAAATCATTTTCACTCACCCCTCAGGGCTGAAACAATCGTAAGCCTCAAAGCCAGAACAGAGGAAATGTCAAACTAAGAAAATAAAAACCATGTCTCATTAGGTTATGAAGCCACGTTCTACAGATGCTGTGTTTACATGGAAATCCAAGCGAAAAATGTAAAATGTAATCTTAAACATTGAACTATAGGAGAATATTCTGATATCTGTTTTATAATGTTTAAAATGCAGAGTCCCCGAAAAGTCTCTACGGCGACAATTATGGTTGCATTAGCGATTCGAGACTTCCAGGATTGGCCACTGTGGTTCCGCAGAAACTCATAGGAATGATGATGAACACGAGCGCCTGTCTCTTTTTTCTTACTTTCGCGTTTATTTTTAATGAAATGCCGGTAGTTTGAATCTAAAACGAACGGGGTGGGGGGGGATAAATCTATTTTTACTTATGGGGCAAAGTGTACTACGAAACATGAACAATGGCACGGATAGTATCTGAAGTGCAATTAAGCGCATAACATTGCGTATACTAATGTGATTTCCGTGAGTAGGGGAGACGAATGTGTATGTATGTGTTTTCAAAGTAATTTCAATTCATATGAAGCATGTCTTTCTTTTGAATAAAGTGGAGATTTTTTTTTTTTTTTAACGAGAACGACGGGGTCAGTCGGAAATTGTATCAATTTTAGAATTAAACAAGTAAGCGCTCAGATCCTACTAACGATAGCGAAGACTCCGAGTTAAATTGATAGCAAAGTAATGTAGCTACTGTCAAATTCGCAGTCCGTACGTCACTAAAAGTAGGTCATGATTGCCATAGTAACCATCATAAAGATATGCACGTACTTTTGCTTTGCCTTTGCTCAAATGACCTCAAGCCGCCATTGTGCACTATCATGCACGCCACGCACGTACCCACTACAACCAATACGCTCCCCGTTGGACATTGTAAAACTTGGGCAACCCCGGGATCCACTGCACCGGACAAGACGGTTGCAGTGGTTCTGATCTTCTCTAGCCACGACGTTTACAACACCTCAACCAGTTTAAACATTTCTAGTTTTTTGATACGGTCAGACGGACAAAGCGAGAATAATAACAATATTATTATTATTGATAGTTTATTTACGTTTTGACTTTAAAAATCTGTATTCCATATATCTTCAAATCACAGCCACAACAATAATTATTATTTTCTTTATTTTAATTTGAAATTAAGAAATTTGATTAAAAAACATTAATGCTTTTTAAAATTTATAAATTAGTTACTTTGTTCTGACGTTTTATTATTTTTCTTCAAACAGGAGAGCCCCGTTATAATTAAATATATTATGTGATGAAGCCAACATGTACAGAGTTGTTCTTTTTCTCGCAAGAGACCAGCATGTTACTAACCCGCAGTGTCATCTACCGTTGGCTCTGAGAACTCGCTGAACTTAGCTTTTGGTCACAGACAGACAGAAAAAGCGGGAATATAAGGTCTCTTCCTATTAGCTATGAAGGAATCTCAAAGTAATTAATACAGAATTCTAAACAAAGCGTTTCATAATATATCTTAGCCAGCTTGTCAATATACAGACCTATGCAGCTTTGACTCCGTCTCGATGATACTTTTCTACGGACACCTTCGTAGCTCTAGTAGTTTTTGTGTTTAAATTAGTCGACGGACGGACAAACATGATCTGTGACAGTTTGTCATAGTACATACACTGTGGTCTCTGCTATGTAGTCTTAACTTTAACTCCTATGGCCTATCCCTACTTCTCATATAGTCCTAGAAACGTGTACACAAATGAAAAGTAATTACCATCACTGATCAAACACAGTGAGCAGCATACCAGAATACACACTGCCACATGAGAAAAGACCATTATAAACATTCTACAGTATTTAACACTCTGAATTACTTGCAAAATGATTACAAAATTGAAGAAGTTACTGAAGATGTTACAATGAATTTGACAATGGACCACTTGTCAGAGAATCGACCAGTGAATTTTCAAAATTAATTTGAAACTATGATGTCTATGTTTTTCTATTAAGAAATAGTGTAAATATATACTGAGACATTTTTTTTTATTTTTTGTAAAATATTTTTGTTAGGTTTTGACCTCTTAAACTTTATCTGTTCTACACGAAGTTCTTAGCGTTGAGCTTCTCACATATCCCAATTTTCAAACTAAATACTTCAAAAATAGAAAAAATATGCTGTGGAACTTTGGCAAAAGTTTTTATTATTATTATTAATGTTTGATTCTGGTAGGCAAAAATCGTAGTTTTCTCATTTCATGTTCTGTTGTTCCGTGTGTGGAACACGTGTATTTTTCGTATTTTCTTTGTAATTAAAGAAGATGAAGTATTGAAACATTTGCCCCAAAATAGGCTTGTTAGTGGTACTCAATTACATTTATTTACCATCCTGCTTATTTATTTTATGAGACATAGAAAAATGTTGTCCCGTGCGTAAAGTTACGCACGGGACATTCAGATTTAGGCAAGAAATTGAATAAAATCAAGCTATTAATACATGCTTATTGTTATTTAAGGTTAAACAATGAAAATGAAAATTTACATTAACCCAACAGAACATGAATGTATTGAGGGAACTTCAAAACTAACAAAAAAGTCTACGTATTTTTAAAGAAACATTTACTAGTAGGCTTAGCAAAAAATTAAATCACACTTTTTCTCTTTTCATTAGAAAGGTAGGTATCTAAGTTGGTTTGATAATCTTGCAGAAGTTTCAAAGGTAATAATTATGGACAAATGGATTCGCTTCAAAACTCTTTAGATCTTTTCAACAACGTCTATTGGTCCTGGAAATTTATAGTACATTCTTTCACCCTTTATCAGGAAATTAGGTGCTGGAAGTATACTTAAAACTTGATCAAATGAGACACAAGATCTGTCCTTTTCATCAAGAACAAACTTTGTACAACAACTGTCCATGCATTTCAGAATTGTTACTCTAATGTCCCCATCTTCTTCTACCTCTCTTTCAGACACACATACCAGGCGTGTAAATATGAAACCGGAATTTGTGCATAGACGGCGTTAGCTGTCACTGTGGTTACCGTAAAACTGCGTCCTTGGAGCCACTTGATTGTTTTGACTGCTGATAACGATTTGCAACTCACAACCAGACAAGTTTCTTGTCATAGTGTAGTGTTTAATAGCGTGGAACATGGTGCAATTTGTACCTACAAACTACGATGTGCGGACAGCATTGATTTTTTGTTACCATTTGAAGAAAACTGCTGCAGAATCGCATCGAATGCTTACGGCGATCATGCTCTTGGTAAGTCACAGTGATATGCGTGGTTTACAAAATTTAAAAGTGGCGATTTTGACGTGAGAAACGAAGAACGTGGAAGATCACAGAAAAAGTTTGCAGACAGCGAATTGCAAGCTTTTTAGGATGAGGATGACGCTCAAACGCAACAATAACTCGCGGATCAATTAAATGTGACACGAGAAGCAGTTTCCATACGTTTAAAAGTCATGGGCAAGATTCAGAAGGTGGGAAAAAGGGTTCCACATGCATTGACTGAACGACAGCAGGAAAACCGAAAACCCACTTGCGAAATTCTGCTCGCTAGGTACAAAAGGAAATCATTTCTCTATCGAATTGTGACTGGTGACGAAAAGTGGATCCATTTCGAGAATCTTAAGCGTAAAAATCATGGGTAACTCCAGGAGAACCGGCGACATCGACTGCAAGACCAAATCACTATGGACGGAACACAACAATTTGTTTGGTGAGATCAGAAGGGAGTGATCTATTATGAACTGCTGAAACCTTGCGAAACCGTTAATACCCAACGTTACCGACAACAAATGATCGATCTGCATCAAGCTTTGCGTGAAAAACGACCAGAATATGACCAAAGACATCATAAAGTGATTGTGCTTCACGATAATGCACCCTCCCACACAGCAAAACCGGTCAAGGAAACAAAACCGGTCAAGGAAACGATTGCTACGTTTGGCTGAGAAATCCTTCTGCATACGGCTTACTCACCAGACTTGGCGCCTTCCGATTTTCACTTATTTGCATCCGTGGGACACGCACTTGCTGACCAGCGCTTCACATCTTACGAAAATGTACAAAAATGGCTTGATGACTGGTTTGCAGCACAAGAGGCACAGTTCTTTTGGTCTGGCATCCACACATTGCCGGAACGATGGAAGAAATGTATCGCTAGCGATGGCTAATACTTCGAATAAAATAGTTCTTAGCATTGTCATCCAATCACTGTGTCTTTTCTGTACATAAATTCCGGTTTCATATTTACGCAGCTGGTACATTTAATCTTATTTCTTGAAGAACCACAATCGCACTCCACTAAGAGAAATACACCTGCTCTAATATTGTTCACTCTAAGCTCGAGACTTGGAATATCATTATCAAAATCGCCTTGAAAATTCTATTCTGAATCAGTGTCGCTCTCTTCACTTCACGAATATATCATTCTGTACACTAGTACTCCTTTCTTTCTCCTTGAACAGATCTGACATGAATCACGTTGTTCTTGTTCACATTTTAGAGTGTTTTCGTCTTGTTCCAAAGCATTTTTAAAGAGCTGAAGTTTTCCATTTTTGCATCGTACAACATGTTTTTCTTTGATACGAACTACTTTTTCAGCATCAATCCACACTGTGGCATCTCTGGGGATGTCTGCATCAAGAATAGCCACAACCTTTGTTTATGTGACATCAACTGGTTTGCTAAATTCGCGAACTGTGTAGCATTTTGAACAATTGGTGTCTCATGTCTTTTACTCATAACACTATTCTGACACCGGCCTTTATTCTCAAAGTACTTAAACAATTCTTTACGTACTGTTTTCATTATATTTCCATTTTCTAAACTCTTTTCCACCATCTTTACATAATTTGGTAGCATTAAAGAACCCAGTTTCTTTGTCAATTAGTTTAAAATCTCCAAACAATGCACAATAATAATTATCATTTATTTGTTCATAACATACATCAACTAACGATGCCATTTATTTAAAATGGTTTTATTAAGTGAACTCGAATTCTATAAACTTGAAAGATGGAAATAATAGTATTCTCTTCCATTGCAGCTAGTCTCTGGGGTTTAAATGAGATTTTATCTCCTTTTTCAATTTGAATTGGTGGGTGATCAACTTTTCTGTTCTTTATAAATATATATGGTTAATGTCCGGTTCTGACAGAATTCCCAAAATTCGTGCTTTATATGGAAATATAAAATACGAACTGTCATGTACAAATTTGAATATTTGGTCTGTTTTTGGCTTAGCTTTTAATTTCTCATTTAGAAGAATGTGTGTGCTTTGTTTCAACTCATTGTTGTTTGTATCAATTTTTGAACGTATTTCAACAATTTTATCGCTATACATACTAGTAAATCCATTTAATTCTTCTATAATTTGGTTTATTTTCTTCTTAATATTATTTCTACTAATTTCGTCTTTGGGTTTCAGATTACAAAATATATCCATTCTTGACCTTATTTCATCCATTTTTCATTGTAAGTTTTATCAATATTTTGTATTTACTCATTAATATAATTTATCTCTTCCTGTTCAGATTTCATGTTACAAAATATATCCATTTAAGTAACATAAATTTTCATAATAAGTAAATGAGAAAAATAATACTAATTGGAATATTAGATATTTTTCCAGATAAAAAAATCAAATGGAGATTTATTGTCTGATGATTTAGGCTATTTAATTTTTGAACCAACTAATTGTTGTAAAACATGGTTATTGATGAATTTCATTTTAAACCCTGGATGGATTAATAATAAATATATTTACGTATATACTAAAACTTTAAATCAAGACAAATATATAGATTTACAAAAAATATATATAAACAATTAGAAGATGTAATAGGTGATTGTCTTTCTTCTCTTCCGATAACGAAAATGTTATTCCAGTAGATGATTGCAAAGAAAACTATTGTTGTATTTGATGATTTTATCAAAGAGCGTGAAAATAATATTACTGATTATTTCTCTCGTGGTAGACAAAAATTTAAATACATTCTATTTATTTCAAAGTTACGCTAAATGTCCTAAACACTTAAGAGATAGTGCATTTCTTAAGTATTTTTTAAAAAAAGATAATACCAATTTGAGACATATCTACGATGATTTTGTTGGAGGTGATATGAGCTACGAAAAATTCAAAGAGAGATGTTCAAAGTGTTGGGATGAGGATGATTGATTTATTACAACTGACTTACCATCAAAGGTAAATAACGGAAGATATAGAAATAAAATAAAAGTTTTTAAACGTAAACGGTTGATCATAAACGTAAACATTAAACATGATCGTAAACGTTAAAAGTTTTTATTCTAAAGAAATGAATCCTTGATATTAAAAAGGCTCTGAACGAATTCAAATTACATGAGAAATGGTTAAGGGAAATTAAAGAGAGGAGTACAGAAAACTATGAAAAATTTATGAAACAAGCTCAACCTCTTATTGACACAGTTGAGAATGTTGGGAATAGATTAGAAAAAAGGATTTCAGAGTTGACACAAGAGAACAAAAAATTAATTACCTCATTAGTTCCTTATAAAACAGCACCTTCAACTCCTTTTTATGAAATTAGTATAGAAGTTGAAGATGGCTCACTGACTCAAGAAGTTAAACATATTAGAAAGCGAACAAAATATAAAATGACGAGATTGACTTAATGACTCATCTAAGGGCTACGGCAACACGTTATTTAAATTCAAAAGATAGAGATTTGGGATACGTCCAGATCCATCTAATGGAACTGAGTAAAATTGGGAGTTTGGATGTAAAATTTGTTAATAACGATTTAATTATTGACACAAGTGAGAGTCCAACAAGAGTTGGAACAGGAATTAAAATGATACAAATACACCACAAGAGTTTGTATGGATGGATGACGTCAGAAAATTAATTGATCGACTGCTTGTTTTAGCTGGTGAGGAAGTGGGTGGAAATTATAACATTTATAACGAGAAGGTTAGTATTATGAATATGATTAGTTCAAGATTGACAAATTTTATTCCAAATGATCCTAAAAGTAGTGGATACTTAATTAAAATTATAAATATATTACCTCCTAGATTTTGAAATAATGAGAAATATGGAAAAGGGTTAATAAATGATATTTTAAATTTAAAAGGTATGCCTGAAATGTAAATACCTGTGTATATTCGTATTGTGGCCCCTATACGAAGCTTGAAGAATGACTGAATAGAGGTGATAAAAGAATTAATGAATTGGATGAAGCATGTAAAGAACATGATGTCGCCTATCATGAAAATACAGATTTGGAAACACATCATAAATTTGATAAAATATTAGAAAATAATGCAAATATTCCTGAAAAACTAGCTGCATTAGAAGTAGGAACTGTTATGAATTTTAAACAAAAATTTGATTTAGATTTGTAAATTTTTCTGTAATAAATTGTAATAAAATCTGTAAATGTTTATTTTGCTCCAAAAGAATTACATGAATTAAAAAGTGATGATATTCATACTGAAAAAACAACTACGTGATAAGAAAAATGCGATTAAGGACAATAAAGAAACATCATTATCTTTGAGTTTAACTCAACTTACAAAGCTTTAAAACAGAAAAGAACATACTGCTGGCATTACTAGGTATGTTGCTTCAACAGTTAGTAGCGCAAATAAAATTAAAAAAGATAATGAAACACTTGAAGAGTTTAAAAGACATAGTAGGGCAATGGAGAAAAGTTCAGGCTTAAAAAAAATTAGAACCTTTATTTAATTTTGATACTGGGAAACTTGTAAATCAATTAAAAATAAAATATTTCAGAAGTGTATTTATGATTAATGAACTCACAAAACCACCAAATAAAAATGAACGTGAAATTGTTAATTCAGACCAATCTAAGAATATTGGAACACAATGGATTTGTTATTGGAAGAAAAATAATGATAAATATATATCTGATTCTTACGGTGGACCTCCTCCTAAATCTTTAATTAAATATTTAGGGTCTAATATGTATTATAATGATGAAAGATTTCAAGAATTTGGAGCTGTTATATGTGGTCATTTATGTTGAATAGTTTGGAAAATGTTTAGTAGCGGAGATTCTTATAGAGATATAATAATCAAATTAATATACTATCGGTACAAGTTTTCTGTCTTAATGAATGAGTACTTACATGTTAACTGGAAATAACTCTGTTCTCAAAACAAGACTTAACCATCCAATAAGTAATGAAAATAATGATTTAAAAGATGGTTTAGTTGGTTTCTATACAACATATTTAACACCTAACATTACTGCTGAAAATAACCAATTTATATACGAGGATGAAGAAATAATAATACCAGAGGGCCAATATTATTTATTCATTAAATCTGTTTTTTTAATATATGACTTTCTGAAAATAAAATGTTAAATAGAGTTGAAATTACTATAAGGGATAAAAATATAGAATTAAAAACAATTGGAAAGGTTTCAGGATTTGTTGGAAATGAAAAATTAGAAAGTGGAAATAGTTATATTGAAGAAAATATTCCTTCTTTTATTAAATTTGATACTATCAATATTCGTAGTAATATTGCTGATGGGATGCATTTTAAGATGATAAAATGAGTGATATAATTTCTTGTTTTAAAACATACTGAGTTTAAACATCAAATTACTTACTCTCCTCCTTACCCTCTTTTTTAATGTTCAGCATAAAGTAATTAGTATCAAAGATGAAAATGAAAACCTATTATTTTGGAGAAGCAAAAGTAACAGTAATTTTACAAAGTAATTAAATAATTTTGTCCTGTATAAATGGAACATATTAAGAGCTATGAGAAACAATCTTCTAAACCAAACCAGAAAACAATAAATAATTTAAATTCACCTAATAAAAGTATTGAGTTTGAAATAGATGTTGGGGACGTTTTCATTCCCCCCTATTTTGCTGATTGTTATTTACTGTTTGCAATCAGAGGAAGAGATGCAAATGGTGAATATACAGTTGCACCAACAACTACAAAAGGAGATGATGTTAGATTAATTAATAATTTTGTTCCCTACTTATTTTCTGATTCGAATTAGTAAACATGGACAAATTTTAGATATTACTGATTATCCAGGTATAACTTCAACTGCTGTCGATACTTGTTCAATTTCAAAACCTGAAGAGAATTATTATGATCAAGTGGATGGGACTTCATTGGTTTAGAAGAACAGATGACGAATTTTTATTTCCACTAAATCTGCTATTTGGATTTTTTCAGATTATAAAGAAATTATGTGGGAAGGAGGATTAAAGTAAACTTTTGTTAGAAATCAGGATGATAATTGTTTTGTTGTGGGTAAAAAGAGAGTTAATGATGCTCGACAAGAAGGAACGACTAATTCTCATCCTTCAAAAATTGTGATTAAATCAATGGAAATTAGAATGCCTGTTATTTATAATTCTAGTTATGCTAATGTTTTAAGAGCAAATATGTTGAAACAAAAGAACATTCCAATTTCATTTAATATGCATCAATGTTTAGAAAAAACTGTATCTGGAAATTATTTTGAATTTGATCTTACCACTCAATTTAACTCACATGAATTTGATATCCCTAATTTTGTGATTTGTTTGTTTCAAACTGATAAAAATGATTCTACTAGACACATGATTCAAGTAAATTTGATCACTGTAAAGTCCAAAACATAAATTTTAGAAATGGAAGAAATTAAATATTTCCACTTGAGTCATTGAATTTAGATCTAGCTAATCATAAGTATTTGAAGATATATAATATGTATGCAGCTTTTAAAAGACATATGTGTGGTAATGTTGAAATGTACTATCCACTAGAATTTTTAAATAATAGACCTATGTATGTAATTAATACTAGTAATTACAAGTAGTTACATCAGATATTGTAAGGAAATAGTTACACCAGATAAGACCAATTTGAAGCTAATTGTTAATTTTGAAGGAAATGTGCCTAATAACACATTATATTATGTAATTATGATTAGAAAGAAAAAATAATATATGATATTGAACAGGAAAAGGTAGTTGAAAAGATAGCATACACTGAATAAAGATAAACATTTCAGGTTAAGCAATGCTGTCATTTTATCTTTAATGTACATAGAAATGCCTGATAACACCCTAAAACGAAAATTAATAGAATTATTAGAATCAATAATAAAAATGTGATTTATTGTTAAAGAAAAACAGAAAATATAAAATTCTGAAATTTTTATTTTTACTCACTTTATTAATATCTTTATCAGTTACAACAGAATTTGTTAATATATTAATTCCAGTAACAATATATTCAATAATTAGTACTAGTTTCACAATATTTTTTCAGCTGTTATTACTGGCTTAAGTATAAATTTAATTTAAATAAAAAGAGAAGTTATTATAAAAACTTCATTCAGTTAATTAATAATTTTAAAAATGAGTTAGAGGTTTTGCTAATGGTTAATTGCGATTTGGATATTAAGCAAATTACTGAAAAAGAGATGAAATGAGAAACATAAATTTAATTGAACATTTTTTCTTTATAAATGAATATTGAAATCAAACTTATGTTAGCAGAAAATTTTAATATTACTATTCGAGGATTTCAAGAAAAAGTAGAGCTTGTTTTAGAAGTACGTCAGGGTTCCTTAATTTTAAGTTATGATGAATGAATTTCTTAGCCACCGGTATTCAATTGAGAAAGAATTTGAACCACCAAACCAAAAGTTCATACTCGCACATAATTTAAATTTAATTGTACGTATGCAAAAGTATTGCTTTCAAAGAAACAAAGGGAATTGAATTAATATTAAATGAAAATAATTGGAGAGAATTTCTTAGACAAATATTTTCTATTGAGTGGGAAGTTTTAGAAAGATTTCATTATGCGTGTCACACATTTAGAAATATTTTATAGTGGTATATAAAAATCCAAATAAATAGAAAATAAAACTACCAATATAGACTTGTAATTAATATGTAAACTTGCAATATTTTTAATAGTTTAAATCATAAAATGCTTCTTGGAAAAATTTTATTTTGTCATTCTGTACTACTTAGTGTCGGAACTTTTTTAATTGCTTGGTGAATAACAGATACAACAAATTCAAAATTTCGGAACTTTTAAGAGTTTATTTTTAATTTTTCGAATTTTTTAAAGAGTAAAAAGTCTTAGAATTGATGTAGATTCTGAAAATATTATGTTTTCCAATATTTAAGAAAAAGTTTTCGTCAGTGTTTCCAACTTATATCTAGTAACTTATAATAAAATTTGTTTTTTGTTTATTTTGAGTTGGCAACATTGTTTCATACCCTGGTTCATATTATGAGGTTAGTTTGGATTTATTACCCTTAATAAGCAAGTTACACACCTTTCGTTATTTGGCATTGGCGATATGATGAATTTCGTTTTTGAAACTCTGTTGGAGTCAACTAGCGACATCTAATAGCAAACTAACTATGTGTTACTTGGATTGTACACCAAGAGGTGGCTTTAGTTGTATAAAAGGTTGGTGCAAATATTTGTTGAAGTCAACTAGCGACATCTAGTAGCAAACTAACTAACTACGTGTTACTTGCGTTGCACACCAGGAGATGGCAATAGTTGTATAAAAGGATAGTGTATATAAGTCCAATTTACAAGCTGTGAACAATACCTGGCTCTGTAGCTCAGGGAGTTCGGATGCTAGACTAGTAAGCAGATGTTCAGCCGATAACGTAAGTTCGAACCCTGCTGAGAACTTGTAAATTTATAAATTTGGGCCCGCTTATAAATTTAAAATTTTAACAGTCTAGTAAAAGATACTGAGCTGTTTGGTTGCTCCTAACGAAGGTGGTTACAGTGTCTGCACCTCTGACTCATGTGCAGATGTGGATGGGCGTCCCTGGAGAAGGAACATTGAAGGAGGAGCGTAACGGGAGTTAGGTTGTTAGGAGAAAATGAGAATTAGGTTGTTAGAAAATTAGAACCCTGGCACCAGGGTGGGAAAAATAAATCTTGGGATTCGCTCTTCGCGATTGTAAGTCAATGTTCAAAACAGGAAGATGCGAAGGTTAAAATTTGTAACAGCAAAAGTGGAATAGGGAAAAGAAAAAAACTGGTATCCATCCAGGAAGAAATATCAACAACAGCAACACCGACGTCGGCTTCCTGGATCAGGTTTCTCCCACGTGAAGTTTTACTTCTGCGCAGTGTATATCTCAACTAAAATTCACCACATAAGCAAATAAACTTTGTATGCATGGAAAAAAAATGTATGATTAAAGAGTCACTGGCGTGCTAGTAAATAGCCGTAAACTCTAAGTGTCAACTTCTAAAGAAAACTTGTATAATTAAAGAGCCATTGGTGTAAAGAAACAAGTAAAACCTCTGGCATGACATTAAATTCTCTGTAAGTTAATTAACTTGTGAGGTCCTTGGCGTAGACATAAAGCTCCGTAAACCTTTTTTCTATGTATCCGTTCATCCAAATAACAGATGTTTGGACATTATAATATATCTAAATAATTTTGTGTTCACGTAATCAATATTGCTTTTGAGATTGGTTCTATATTATATTCTAAACCATATAGATTTATTGAGACAATTGCATTCAGAAAAATCTGTGTTGAAACCAACGTTTTACTATACTACTCTTAACGTCTCCCGATCAATCGACTGTCTATTTTCTCTGCTCATCTTTTGTTGCAACACGGATGGGTATTCTCCGGTCTCTCATGCGTGTCTACTCAGGAGATTTAATGCGTATCATTCCACATTTTACGCACTGATGAATTGATACTTTTTGAAAACCGTTCCAACAAGTATTATTATGGAACCCTTATTCCATTCATCTTCCATTTCCACTTGAGGCATTTCCAGCTATTGACAGGATTTATTCTTTCCTCTCACGGCTTTCCTCTAGTTCGATACTGCTGCATGGGGTGTTTCTTATGGTCCTTACTAATCGATCTCTCTCTGTCTCTTCTTCTCTTTCTCCTCTTTTTCTCCCCTCTTTCCTTCTTTAGATCCCACTTGTATGCTCGCTCTTTCCTCTTCTCCAATCGTTGTTTATCAAATTCAATGTGCCGTCCTTAAGATCATTTGATAGCAACAATGCCTCTCCAGAATTGTCTCTAGAGCTAATCTTCGGACTTCAATGTTCCATGACCCGACGGTCACGTAATGTCACGTACTCTCTTGTTCGATATTCAACCCTTTGTGTCCGATTTCTATAGCTCTGTGATCCAATTATCTATCTGTCACGCATGAGTGCTTTCGGGCCCGTTTTTTTTTTACCATGGGATCTGCCATATACCCACCAAGTGGGTTATCCTCTACTTTGGTCCTGCCACCTATTTGATCAACGATCCCATTCCCGCATTTCACCTGACAATGGCAGCGTTCAAGCGACTCAGCGTTTGGATATTAACTAGTAGGTATATGTTGAGTCCAGAGGATCGAGCAGCTCAACAATGGTTTCAAAGCTGTTGAGTGGTTTCAAAACTAAGCCAGTTGCCCAGTAAAGCAATTTTAATTGTTCAGGATTCGATTTTGTATTCAAATAAGGTTTAATTCATTTAAGTTAATTTATGGATACAAAATTTTTATTATTGTTAATATCAAAATGTTAATAATCGTTTTAGTAATGATACTGCATAATACAAGTCTTAGAATAGCCAAAAAATTGCATGGTTACATTTCTGTCCCGTGTGTAACGTCCCGTGCGCCACGGTGTTATCCAAAAAAAAAACATAAATTGACGCTAATTAAATTATATTTTTCCAATTTAAAAACATAATACACAGTAAGGAGAACTGAATGTAGAACATAAGTAATGGTATAAAAATTTTAAATAATAAGTCACAGAGAATATCCAATGAATGTAAGGGTTGTTAAATGAGCGTTTTGTCTGAGTCACGTGCGTAACGCTTAATTTTAGCTTATAACTCAAATTTGCAATTGTTTTGAGTGCTTTATTCTATTTAACTATGCACTAACAATTTCCCCCCTAATTTTAACATACTGTTGATTTTATTTGAAAACATATTTTTATTTTTACAAGCAGTTTCTGTGTACAAATGTCTCGTGCGTAACGCTGAGAATCGCCCATTTATTTTCAAGAACTTGAAAAGAGCTGTTACACATATAGAATTTGTCTGAATCACTCGAAATAGAAAGGAAGTAACGATCAGAAAGTTAATAAGGCCTGTCACCAATTAAAAATAAATAATATTATTCAAATAAAACGCGATGTATTATTAGAAGTGATTTGTATATGGCGGCAGAAATATTCATTACAATCTGGCAGCGTTTATTGAAATGTGCTCAGCTCACGATCCTCTCTGTCGACGCTATTCGAGAACGTGCTTGTGTTGGTTGTTTATCGATCGAATCAACTCAATTTACGAAGGGAATCTTGGGTTTATCTGCCGTAAATCCTACACGGTAATTCTCTCTAAAATCAGAAAATGAGTGAGGAACATCAAGCGCTTGCTAATGAATTCTGCTCCGACAGCCTCTACAGAATTAAAGGCACGAAGATACCAAATTTCATGTCAGGGAACAGAATTCTGTAGACATAGAAACTGGTTCAAAACTTTAAGGGAACAACCCGAAACAGGAAAAAAGCAACAGTATAGAACGAACCCAGTCATTAGGTTATTTATCATCAAAATTATAACAGAATGTGAAACTTTCAACGTATACGCCTTTCTAAAAGGAAGCCTATTCTTTAATATGAGAAATAATATAAAAAATCTCTTAAGTGAGAGTGAAGACTAATTACAATCTATTTCATCTGGACTATCTTTTCTTTAAAAATACTATAAGTAATCAGTGGATCTACAATAAGAGCGATAAGCGTTTTCATACAGACGCTCTGACCCATGCTGACCCGTGTCGACTCAGGCAACATTGTATGAACAAAAGGGCCGAGTCGCGTCATACAAGAGTCGTATTAATTCGGGCCGAGTCTGGTCCGCTTTGATACGTGTACTAAACCGCGCTAAGTTCGCACTGCGACTATGTTTTACTACTATCGAAATGCAAATGCAAGTTCAAACCGATTCCAATCAAAGATGTCGAGTTTTAGAAGCAGGCGATAAGAAACTGCACTTAGTTGTTAGTAAACATACATGAACAATATCTAGGGCTGCCAACTATGTCAGTGCTGACTCAGGGACGCAATGGACAGGTCCGTATTAAGGGCGGAGCGGTTGGAGCAATCGCTCCTGGGCCCCGCGACCAAGGGGGCCCCAAAGACTTTTTTAAAAATTACGAAAAAAAAAAAAAATTCACCATAACTCACTCCTATACAATTTAGAGACCTTTTTGAAAATGTTGAGAGAGTGCTCCATCACAAAGATAACCTAACATTTTTTTTATGGTGAGGCCCCTACATTATCCATAATTATATATAATATACTAATAAAGAAATCAATTAAAAGTACTATAAATTTGTTTCAAAGTTGCTTCCTTACAAAAAGCATACTCAGCTGTACCTGTCCTATGAGCCGATGACTTATATTGAAGCGAGTGGGACCCCATATATTTTCTTTGAATGGGGCCCCATATATTTTCCCGCTCCAGCGCTCCCAATGCTCTTAATCCGGCCCTGGCAATGGAAATTAAAATTCAAGTTGATTTATGGTCTTTAGGCATTTTTGGCTCAGGCCAGGATTCGACAGGGGAGAGAATGAGCAAGGTAGCGGCCAGGGTGTTAGTGAATGTGTCATTCTGGCATTCATCTGACGAAACTAACGGAAATTCTGGGAAAGCTACGTCAGGTTGATCGGCCGTGGACAATGGAAAATAAAGCTTTCGTAGGAAGGTCGGTGTCGAAGCCAATTTGTGGCAATAAAACAGAATATGAAGTAATTATGTGACATGTAAGTACAAGAAAGTATTCTCGATTAATTTGCGATATTCGTTTACCATTTCTACATGTTCCTATTATGGCTGATGCAATTACCTTATATTGAATAACCAAATACAAATTCCTGTATTCTTAGCGTCCCGAACATGGTTTCATTTCTGCCTGGATAGGAGAGGGTATTCTTGGTCAGTTCCGGTCAATCCGGGAGAGCTGGCAGCCCTAACAATAAAATACGCTCAAAATCGTTACTTATAAGTTATAATCTTATGTATACTTACGCAAGAATACTTTGTAGTCGATCAGTAATAGTGAAAGCAGTAGTACTGGAACTAAAAGAAAACTGAAGGAAAAAGGAAAAGAGCAGACTCGTCTACATTTTACTAAGATATCGTTAGAAGAGTTTTAAACATGTATTTCTATATAGAGGCTCTTGTTAACATTTATTTTCTTTACTTATTTAGAATCTCTTCCTTCCCAAAATGGCGAATTCATCTTAAAGCATCACAGATGCTGTCCAGATCGCAATTTTTCGTTACAGAAGATAGCCATGAAATATAGGCAATTACAACAAATTGTAACAGTTTTGAAAATGAAAAAAGATTTGGCGTTACTTATGGTATATTTTACAAAATAAAATCAACATGTAGGAAACTTCTACGCTACTTTCGTCGGTACAAGATGAATGAAATGGTTTCAGAGATGTATAAACCGTAATTAAGTTCGAAAAAGAAGCGATTAACAATGTATCTTCGTGTCAGCGTTCCTTCTAAAATGACGTCTGAAACCTTCCTTTCTTTCTAAGTAACTCAAAATTTTATAATCGCAATTGCTTCTTTTTTCAACGCTATATATCCCAAACAAAATCTTCCACGATTTAAGTTATCTTTCATATATTTGTCCTGCTTGCTTCAAGTACAGAACAATTACAAACCAGAATGGAAGAACTGAGTAATGAGAGTTCGAAAATAGGCCTTGCAATGAATTTAAGTAAAACAAAAGTAATGTACAATCAACATGCTGCAAAAAAAGGAAATAAAGATTATCGGAGCGACAATAGCTATAGTTGATGAGTATGTTTACCTAGTCCAGTTCAAAACATTGAATGCCAAGTTGACTGATGAAATAAACAGAGAATGTAAAATGGCTTGGAGTTTGTTTGGAAGACTACACTTTATTTTCAAAAGCAAACTTCCAATATGTCTGAAGGGTAAAGTGTATAATCAATGTGTTTTACCTGTGGTGATGTACGGCTGTGAAACTTGGACACTGAATACGCAAACGTCTCATAGATTAAGAGTCACACAAAGAGCAATGGAGAGCGGCATGCTAGGAATAACTAGGAGAGACAGGAAGACAAATTAAGGGATTCGCGAACAAATGAAGGTAGACGATGTAATCAAGACTGCGAAGAAGATGAAGTGGAGATGGGCCGATTACATAGCTAGACGAACAGATGGAAGATGGATGACGAATGTACTACATTGGATTCATAGAGAAAAGAAACGACCGAAGCGACGTCCAAATGCAAGATTGGTAGATGAAATAAAGCGTTTTTTAGGAGATGCATGGATGAGGATAGCATCAGACCAAGATATGTGGAAAGAAAAGGGAGAGGCTTCCATCCAGTTGTGAATAGAAAACGGATGAGCGAGAGGGTCTGGAACGGTGCCCATTCACCCAGCATCGTGATGCAACTGGGGAGCTGCTGTGAATAAAAAACAGTGGCGATCACAGTTGAGAGTTTTGGCTCTCCTCTCCCAACACGTCTGGTAGCATGGGAGCAATGGACCAACTCCTCCCTCCGGGAGAAGCCTCATCCAGTAATGGATTGTATATGGCTGTGAATTATTATTATTCCATCGTTTAGAGAAATGCGAGGAAAGGTTGTTCCGAGAGAAAAAAAAACTTCTCATTTATATATCTCGTAGTTTTTATCAGATTTCCCTTAAATTGATCAAGAATGCAACCAAAATAAAATGGGTGCCCCCTACTTCGAGCACTAATGATAATCCTTTCAGTTAAAATCTCTACTCCTTGCAGTTCCATCTGAGAATTTCTGTAATCGTACAAATATACGATGATGTTCTGCTTTTTGGTTCCTAAACTAGATATGGTGGGTACTAGAAATAGTCCGGGGCGAACCGAAACACGTACGTAGTTAGTAGAGGGATCTACAAAGTCTAAGGAAAGATAACCCCGAACAAAAATATCATGGTGAGGGGAAGCAGCATCACCATTACCAGTCTGAAGCTGAATGACATGGGCAAGGCTCAGAGTTGGACAGAGGACATTTTGAACGTCTCCCTTTACTGCGAGGTCATAGAGCTGACAACTCTACACCGCTAAATCATGTCAAGAAATAGTAACAGATGGTTCATGAATTCTCCTGGTGTAAAATATTCCGGAGGTAGTCCTTTATTCGGATCTCCGGGCGGGAACTGCTTGAGGGGGCTAAAAGAACAGGATTAAGAAAGACTTTAGCATAGGAACGTACGATCGTTATACAAAACGGGAGCTCTTCACGTGGCGGTACGCGAGACCGTGAAGTACGAGCTTGACATATTAGCGATCCAAGAAGTCGGGTGGGAGAGTCAAGATAGCATCCTACAGGGCACGTTCAGTTTCTACTACGTGGGAACACGGTCTCACGATTTCGGAACAGGATTTCTAATTAAGAACAGTATCCTTCAGGCGCGCGGTTCAGAATACAGTGTTCGTCAACGAAAGCCTATCGTACGTTACGATACTTACCCGATGGTGCAACACGGTTTTAATAAATGTCTAGGCTCCGACCGAGGTGTCTAATGATAACGACAAAGATACTTTACGAGGAGCTAGAAAGGCTGTTTGGCCAATTACCGAAATACAATTCGAAAATTGTGTTGGGTGATATCAACGCTAAGGTAGGGGGGGGGGGAATATAGACCTATTATATGCAAATACAGCCTTCACGAAATCACCAATAACAATGGAGAGACTGAAACTTTCGTGATCTGGAAAAATCTACTAGTAAAGAGCATATACTTCCAGCACAAAGACATACACAAATACACCTGTATATCTCCGGATGGCAAAATGCTCAACCAAATCGATCACGCATTAGTAGATAAAAGAAGACACACCAATATAATGGATGTTAAAGTCTTACAAAGGAGCGGAAGGTAACACCAACCATCAGTTAGTGATCACAAAAGTGAGGGAAACGTTATGCATCGCGAAAAGAGAAAGCAAAGGATCGAAACACTTTAAATTCGAAATTAAACAATTAGATAATCCAAGCGTAAAAGCAGACTACCAACTCGAAATCTCAAATAGGTTCTAAATCTTAGCCGACTCGAGTAAGAATGAAGATGAAAGTAATAGTGAAATTGATGTAAGTAAGATGTGGGAGGCAATTCGTGATACAGTGAAGGGCGCTGCGAAGGAATGTGTAGGTGAGAAGAGACACCAAAGAAACAAGCCTTGCTTTGATTAAGAATGCCTTTCATTTCATGAGGAACGAAAACAAGAAGCTAAGCAAATACCAACCACTACAGTAACGCGAAACGCAAAGCCACACGCGGGTTCAGAAACAAAATGTTAGAATATACGACGCAGAAGATTCAGGAGATAGAGGAAAACGGGAAGACAAATAACATACGAGATCTATACAAAGAGGTAAACTCGTTAAGAAAAGGTTACCAGCCAAGGTTAGGGATGATTAGAAATGAACGCGGAGAACTGCAGACGGATCCGACTAAAACTATCGATTTGTGAAAAAGTTACTTCGACAAACTTTTTAAGATACACAACGGAGAACAAACACAGGGATTTGAATTCTATACCGCAGAACCGTGGATACCCGAACCTAGTGAGATCGAGGTCGAAAAGTCGATAAAGAACCTTAAAAAATTCAAATCACCGGGAATAGACAATATTCCAGCCGAATTAATTAAAGCGGGAGGATTGCCACTAATCAAGGAACTGCACAAATTGATAAACGCTGTATGGAGAAAGGAGGAGCTTCCAAAGGAGTGGAAAACCTCAATAATAGTTCCGGTTTATAAAAAAGGCGATAAATCGGCCTGTAATAATTACCGCGGAATCTCGTTACTCCCATGTTAGAAAGTATTGAGTAATATACTGCTAACTCGCCTAATTATATACGTAGATGAAATAATTGGAGATCACCAATGTGGATTTAGAAGAAATAGATCCACGTTGAACCAGATTTTCACCTTGAGACAAATCTTGGAGAAGAAATGGGAATACAATTGGACTGTTCACAAGATATTCATTGATGTTAAGTTAAGAAGGTTTATGATTCTATTAAAAGCAAAACGTTATACATTATCCTGGTACAATTTGCAATTCCGAAGAAACTTGTTCAACTTGTGAAAATGTGTCTCAGCGACCCCATAAGCAGAGTACGGATAGGTAATAATATGTCAGATAATTTCAAAATTCGCAGCGGATTGAAACAAGGTGATGTCACCACTACTGTTTAACTTTCCTTCAGAATATGCGATTTAAAAAATAAAAAAAGACAAAAAGGGACAAACGTTGAATGCCTTAAATCAACTATTGGTGTACGCGGATGATGTAGATTTAATAGAGGAAGGTATAGAGGGATTACAAAGCAACACTGATGTCTTAATAGAAGCGTGCGATGAGATAGGTCTACAGGTAAACATAAATAAAAGAAAATACATGTGATAAGCCGCAACACAGGGAATGGAGGAAATAAAAACACAAGAAGAATTAGGGATGAGAAAGTAAACAAATTTAAATACTTCGGAGCATACATAACAAGCAAAGATGAGGTCACGGAAGAAATACAAAATCGCTTAGTATCGGTCAGTCCAGAAACTCTTAACCTCGCGATTAATATTAAGGAAGTTGAAATGGAAAAGATACAGAACTATTATTCTGCCGGTAATACTTTACTGTTGGGAAAGTTGGAGTACAAACCTAGCAGATGAACATAAACTACGAGTGTTTGAAAATAAGGTTTTGAGAAAGATATACGGGACGAGATGACTGGAGAATAGAGGAGACTGCATAATGAACTTCACGGACTGTACGACTCACCCGATGTTGTGAGAATATTGAAATCAAGTCGACTAAGATGGGCAGGCCATGTAGATCGGATGGGGGAAAAACGAAGGTTTGGGTTGGAAAGCCGGGGGAAAGAGACCGTTGGGAAGACCGAGACGACGTTGGGAGGACAATATTAGAAGAATTCATGGAGAAGTAAATGTTTGTGATGAAAACTGGCTTGACCTTGCCCAGGATAGATCCCGATGGGGAACGTTTGTTACTACGGCGATGAACTAGCGAGTTCCGTAAGCCATAGAGTAAGTAA
>JAGDQP010005225.1:4911-79801 GCA_022664845.1 Lepisma saccharinum
GGGTCAACATAGCGACTTGAAACTTTCGGCAAAATATTTCTTTTGTCGAGACCTTTCTAACGATATATTACTCGACCCCCTTTGCCATTTGAAATTTTCGAGTTGACCCCCCGTACCCCAATTTCGGGTTGTCTGGGGTGGACCTTTTATAGCTCAAAATTCAAGCTCCTCAAAATAAGTCTTGCTTTCTCAGTGAAGAAATACAGGGGGTGTGATATGATGTGAATGTGATGAGAATGAAATAATGAGAGAAGCTTTAGTATAGTCTGGGGCCTTTGTAACAGTGATGTCCAGTTTCAGCTGTACAAAAGCTGGAGAATTGCGGCTGGGGAAGGGAAGGGGGTAAAAAGGCTCAATTCTTAACTATAACGCTAATGGCTGTTTGCGGTCACTGTTTCTGATAAAGATACATCAAGTTTCTCAACTAATGTAACATATCAAAAACGTTGCATGAAAACTTTTAAGTTAAGAAAACGAATCAATTGTTAACTAAAAGACTATTCGTCCGTTCCTAGTTCCAATTTAGAATTTCATTGAATAAGAAGGTAACGCATTTACGTTTTATGAAAGCTAAAACCATGTGTTTACCTTCCAGAAGTTTTCTGTTAACTGAAATCATTACAAAAGACTCTCATAATACGTCAAATCAATAGCTAAAAAGGAGACGTCATCACCCGATTAGGGGTGGGCATATGTAAAAGTGCTGGCCCTCCTCTAGAAAAACTTACGAAAAGAAGTGGGTTTAACTTTCGTAAAATTTTAATACAAGTAATTTATATTTAGTGAGTGAGCATATGGGAAAGTACTAACCACACTCTAAAAAAACTTACAGCTTAAAATGTGCTCGCTAAATGGGGTGGGTGGAAAATGTATTAACTTCTTTATTACACAAGTAGAGGGAAATATTAAATGCAAAGGGGTACATCCCCCAAATTACAGGTTAGCGTAGGCTAAAGTGCTCTGAAGGATCTTACTGTGTGAATACATCGTAAAAACGTGCTTGCTAAGTAAAAGATCTTACTATGAAAATACATCGTACAATGTGCTCCCTAAATGCCAGTGGGAAATTTATTAACTTCTTTATTACTCAAGTAGGGGGAAACATTAAATTCAAAGGGGTACATTAAATCCTCAAATTACAGGTGGTATCAATCATAATGCGTTGAATAGAAAATAAATAAGTTTTGCTTAATTTCCAGCGTGTAGAATATTTGTTGTACTGTATTCAGAGCGCTTACAAATGCTTATTGTGTTTGCAGAACGGTAGCATGTATCCGACCTGAGCCAAAGTTGCCTAAAGGCCTTAAAATAAATTCAAAAAGCAAAATTTATTTACTCACATACTTAAATTGCAAGTAATGAAGAAACTTCTGTTTTTAAGATTAGGCCTAACAATAATGCTTATCGTGTTTCCAGAACGGAGAGTATGTATCCGTGCTGAACCAAAGTTGCCTAAAGGCCTTAGAAATTAAATTCAAAATGGTTAAGCATTGGTAGGATAACTTTATATATTTTGAACACGCTTTAAATAAAAGCAGATGAAGCTATAAACACATTCCTCAAGTATATTCATACTAACTTGTTTTAATTCTTTCGTCTTTTATTCCGCAGAGCCGATCCAATTATCTTCTGTTAATTCTTTTTTATCTTTACTAAGTTACAGGGGGTAAGTTAGGTTACTTTTATATATGCATTTTGAAATCTTAAGCAGTTGTCACAAGCTTTTTTCTTTACTGTTTACAAGTAAAGCTCCAACGATACTATATATTTCCATAAAAAAAAAGTCATAATGCTAACTTACGTTTAACCATACGTAAGGGAGGTTCGATCTACTATAATTTCCTATTATAAGAAGAGGTTGTTCTGTAGAGTAAAGAATCTTCTTCTTCTCCTCCTTACAGAAAAGAGGATTAAATTATAAAATGAATTGATTCTAAAGTAATACTGAATAAGGTTTAGTTACGTTTCTTATAATTTCAGAAACATCCCCATTTGAAAAGGACGAATGCAAATATAACATGAAATAAAGCAGGTGTTCAATTCGTTATTTTCCGAAATCTTTCAATAAACGTGAGGGCCAGTCAACGTGAAGCGAATCGATTCTACTTTCAAATTCACTTCTTTTCAACCCTGAGCGATGAAAATGCTTATTTAATTGTTTATTCACTGAAACCATAAGCTACGCAAGTTTTCATGCAAATCATCCTTTAAATTTATTATTCAATTGCATACTTACCCAAGTAAACGTATTTCAGTTCGCTACAATCTAATTGCAGGAAAATAATCACTCAATGAAATATGTATTCACTTCTTTTCCAAATCTGAACGATAAAAATCCCCGTTTCCATCGCAACTTCTTTTTTTCAAATCTATCCACAAGGTTCCCCACTCATATTAACAACCTGTAGAGCTCATTGGGAAACATTTCCACGTATTTCAATTGACTACAATCTTATCGCAGAAAAATATTCACTCAATGAAATAGGTATTCACTTCTTTTCCAACCCTGAACGATAAAAATACCCGTTTCTATCGCAACTTCTTTTTTCAAATCTATCCACAAGCTTCCCCACTCATATTAACAACCTGTAGAGCTCATTGGGAAACACTTCCACGTATTTCAATTGACTACAATCTTATCGCAGAAAAATATTCACTCAATGAAATATGTATTCACTTCTTTTCCAAATCTGAACGATAAAAATCCCCGTTTCTATCGCAACTTCTTTTTTCAAATCTATCCACAAGGTTCCCCACTCATATTGACAAGTTGTAGAGCTCACTGGGAAACATTTCCACGTACTTCAATTGACTACAATCTTATCGCAGAAAAATATTCACTCAATGAAATATGTATTCACTTCTTTTCCAACTCTGAACGATAAAAATCCCCATTTCCATCGCAACTTCTTTTTTCAAATCTATCCACAAGGTTCCCCACTCATATTAATAACTTGTAGAGCTCATTGGGAAACATTTCCACGTATTTCAATTGACTACAATCTTATCGCAGAAAAATATTCCAATGAAATATGTATTCACTTCTTTTCAACCCTGAGCGATGAAAATGCTTATTCAATTCGTTATTCACTGAAATCATAAGCAACGCAAACTTTCATGAAAATCAGCCCTTATATTTATCAACATGCGTTTCAATTGCTTACTCAAGCTCAAATAAGTGGTTTATAATTCTATACATCCCAACACATTTTACAACCCTGCTAACTTTTCTTACACTTTACTTAAACACTCGATTAAAAACAATCTTAAGATTTACTTTATACAATCGTAAGGTAGCTAAACATTCGAGGGACATTCTACCATCTACAGGGACTTCCTTCAATACAGGGCTCGGTTCCAAACTTTTTCAATTAACTTTCATATGAAGTTGTGATGTTTATAATTTTACTAAATACTCAATTCAAACAGACTTTACAATTAGGTTATTCTGATCAACAGTTATGAATAGTTATTATATACAAGAAACATTCTAACCAATTCAAATCGTGATCTATAAGCACACTCTTTACCCTACTTTAAAATATGCTCCATAGATGGCGTCAGAATTTTTCGTATTATCCCATCAACTATTTTAATGATAAAATAACTTTCTTTTTTCCTTTATGCAGAAATGTTCTTAAAAATATATTTCTACTCTACCAAACATAAATTAAACAAACAAGAGATGAATTAATAATCATTGTTAACTTAATATCAAATTCTCATAGCTGGTTTACTGTATTTTATACCATATAAGAAATCCTAATTTTTTTCAAAGACCCAATTACAACAAATTTCTTCCAATACATCTCTAATAATTTTCGATACTACATAATAATGGCTGACATAAACATCCATAGCAGAATCTGACAGAGCGAAAACCGACTTCCATAGCTTCTTTAGTCAGCAAACAACCGGTACTCTCCACAGGATACCTACACACACAAGACCAATATCAAACACAACACCGGATATAGTTATAACTTCATCCAATCTACTCCCCAATAGCCATTTAGACGTACTTGATCCCCTAGGAAGTGACCACATACCAGTAAAATTCACAATTGACTTCACCAGACCAAACCCAACCACACCCATAATCCCGCGTCAAGTACTTCGTTTTGACAGAGTGAACTGGTTGGCTACAGGGAACATATAGAAGCAAAACTCACAGATTCTACACCACGCACCACAGAAGACGAACTATACTCCACCTTAGACCATGTCACCACTACAATCAAACAAGCATCAGACAGTCACATCCCTACTTCTACTACTCACCCGTTTAGACCTAACTTACCTCCACAATACCTACCATTAATACGCCGCTCCCGTAATCTATACCGAGACTATCAACGCACTCAAAATCCTGAATCGCTCAGACTTCATAGACAACTTCAAAGAGCAGTACATAACTACATAAAAGCATATAAACTACGACAGTGGATCAAACATGTTATAATCTGGCAGATATATCTCGCCCGTCCAAATACTGGAAACGCTTCAACATACTTACAGGTAAATACTCACATACCACATATTCTCTACTTCAAGAAAACAAAGCACTTCATACAGACAAAGCAAAAGCCGATGTTTTTGCAGATTATCTTCAAACCATCTTCACCTCCACAATACCTTTCAACCCTTTTCGCAGGCACCCCGCAGATCATCTTGACATCCACTCCCCTCATGTACAACCAAACTCTGATCATCCACTTCCTGAACATCCACTTACTACACCAATCACACCCGAAGAAATCATACACACAATCACTCGCAAACGTCAATCTGCTCCAGGACCCGACAAAATTAACTATAGACACTTCAAAGAAGCTCCTATTTTCCTCATACAACTTCTCGCTCATATATATATATACCTTTATTTTGCGCACAGGATACATCTCATTACATTGGAAAACTTCACAAACACTTATGTTCCATAAACCACAGAAACCTACCCATGCTGTCTTCTCGTACCGACCCATTCAACTAACTTCAACATTTAGCAAAATCCTAGAGAAAATCCTAGTCACCCGGCTTCATATCGACCTGGAACACCACAACCTTCTACCCCTACACCAAGCAGGTTTCCGTCCTTCCTTTAGCATTAATGATCAGTTACTTCGACTTACCAACATGATAACCAATCACTTTAATACATCCAAACCTTCTTCTTTAGTTCTGTTTGACCTCGAAAAAGCATTTGATAGAGTCTGGCACAAAGCCCTAATACATATACTCCGCTCATTTCATCTTCCCATATATTACATCCGCTATGTATTTAACTTCCTCACGAACCGCCTGACCTATGTCTCTATCAATTCTAGTACATCACATCCTATTTTCTTACATTGTGGTGTTCCACAAGGATCTGCCCTTCCCTATCTGCTTTATATCCTCTTCGTTGCTGACCTCCCTCCATTTCCCAATAACATTCACATATTCCAATACGCAGGTGACAACGCCTTTCTAGCACTCAGTAAAACCATACCACATATAAACAGAACCATGAACGATGCCATCAACACATTCACAAACTGGTGTAGTAAGTGGGGATTATCCATTAACTCCACTAAAACTCAGCCAGTAGTCTTCCTTCCTCGTAAACGTCGTTCACGAGTTCTCCGAAACCCATCAAAACTATCCCTGACTGTACAAAACCAACCCATAAATCCTTCAAAATATGTCACATATCTAGGAACCATCTTTGACCAACATCTAACATGGCGCCCACACTTAAACAAAATCATAGACAAAGCTACAAACCGCCTAAATCTCTTAAAACACCTAACTGGAACTACATGGGGACTAAAACCACAAACAGTCATAAACACCTATAAAGCGTTCCTTCGCCCGATTCTCACGTTTGGAGACATAGCATGGCTTGCAGCAGACACACATATCTACCATAAACTACAAATCATGGAACGCCACGCTCTAAGGATCGCCCTCCGAATCAAACTACCCAGTCCTACCCAAGAACTCTACGATCGAATCACCTTTCCCCACCTTCTGCTTCACCTTGAAACACTCCGCCTGAAATACATATCACAGCGCTTTGCGACAGAACACCCACTACTGGAAGACATTATACACACCCACGTACATCATAACGCACCAGTTACACACATATCTTCACCACTCTCACTCCTTTTCACACTCTATCAATATATTACACCACCCGACAACCCTGAAATAGCACGCATACTAGCCTTAAGTTCACCTATCATCCCTCACATCATTGCACCCTCATATGCCGCACAGTGACCCATCTTGAACAGTAGAACTCATCTGTCCACATATAGATCTAGAGTCGGCCCTAGATCAGAAGATTATCACTCACTTGTCTTAATTGTGCCAACGTGTTGTCTTGTCTAGTGCACCTCACTTCCATCTCATCATTTCACATTATACATAGTGTAAATTTACCAACTTTAACTATTATTGATTATTCGCTCTATATCTCTACCCAGTTATGTGGTTATGAGGAAAACTCATAATAATCCCAGATAATGGAAGAAATAAAATTATATGATCTCAGAAATCTCTTAGCCTACCCACCTTCCCATGTTAACTCCTGTTGCAACACTTCCTCTTCCCACATAGAGGGTGTAGCCCTTTGGGGGTACTAGCCTTTCAGGCTAGTAAAGAAAATAATTCAAAGATATTCAAGGAAGCCGAACCTGGAATTTAAAAATTACGATGTTAGAAGCATACCAACTAAATAAAATGAAAGGAAGCACCCGTGTTTATTTGTTCTGTTCTCCATTTTTTCAACTGAGTTTGTTGTCTCTTTCTTTCGATGGCCAAGGATTTGTTTCCAACTTTGATCGTTGTTCGTAAACCTATCTGCCTGAGTTTGTTCTCAACATTTGTTCTCTCTTTTTGTCCATGTCAAGGATTTGTTTTCTTCTCTTGGTTTCATGTGGTTGTTCATTTTTCGTCTAAGAAAAAATCCATATTCGTTTGTTTCTTTGTTCAGTTTGGTTATTGGTCTCAGGGTAGTCATAATTCACTTGTTTCGTTTGTTTCTTTGCTCAGTTTGGTTATTGGTCTAAGGGTTGTCCATATTCACTTGTTTCGTTATAGTTAATTCTCATTGCGCAATCCTTCCAAATTTCCCCACCATCTTGAACAATCAACACTGCTGACATCACCACCTAAAACTTGCAAAACCACTGAACTACCACGCTCCATGGCGGCCATCTTAAAATTCAGTCTTTTCTGCAATGACGATTGCGTATTACCTTTTCCCACCCACATTTAACTCATAGCCTTGTTCAATCACCCCCTGCTGACGTCAGCAGCCACCTCTAGGCCATCAACCACTTGCGAAACCACTTGACTACGTGGCTCCATGGCGGCCATCCTGGAATTCAGTCTTTCTTGCAGTATATCTACTACGGTCAGCATATCTTTTCGGTGTAAATAGGCTATATGTATGTGTGTTAATGTTATTTTGCTATGCATACTAGGACAGGAAGCGTATATTTTCTCCAAAATTCGTAGAAACTAGCTATGTACTGGTTACTGTCTATGATTAGGCGAGACTGATTTAGATGGGGTAAAGTGCGAAAGTGGGTTCCATAAAATAGTAATATTTACGAAAAAAATTAGATTGTTCAGATGCTCAGATCGATATTAATAATACAGTAATTCTGTCCGTCTGCAAGCATGATTCATCTCGACAACCATAAAACATAGGATCATGAAATTTAAGTATGTTTTAATGCTCTCAGCGAAATGCTCAATATTGCCGGTTCCAGGTCACTACGTCACCCCTAGGTTGAGATATGGGGGTGAGGATATTGAGGGGTGACGTTTTAAAAACAATCAGAGACAACTGATATTAGCAGGGTTTGGGGGATTTTACCCAGCCCATACACTCTCCGCACGAATAAATAAAGATTCGGATTTTTATAACTTTGATTCTGTAACGCGTAACGGAAAGTATCTACCAACGATGGGTTCATTTGTGGAATGAAGAAAGTGAGAGGAAATGGGAGAACCCCGAGAAAATCCATGCACATCGTGTTTGTCCACAACAAAGCCAACATGGCAAAAGCCGAGATTGAATAGAAGAAAAAACTAGGATCAGTTTTCAGTTTGTAGGTGTAAAGTTTGGATTTTTCCCTCTGTAAAAAATCTTCTTTAGCACCGTTTACAAGTAGATACCCCCAGACAGGAGTATGGAATTTTATTTGAATTTATTTTATTTTAAAACTTTTAGGCAACTATGGCTCAGGCCGCACGAATGATGATGGCATGATTTGGTGGAATGAAGAAATTGGGAGGAAACGGGAGTACTCCGAGAAAACCCACGCTCACGGTGCTTATCTACCACAAAGCCGACATGTCATCAGCAGGAATCGATCCGACGACCCCTAGCACCAGAGGTGAGCGCTCTATAAACTACAGCACCTTGGCCCCGACAGTAATGTAGACAATCTGTGCTGTCAAATTTCTGAAGGAATAATGAGAAGGAATTTATGGATTTTTAAAATAAAATTCAGCAGTACTTCCCTTTAAAAACTATTTTTTAAAGGCAAGTACTGCTGAAAATAAAAAGAATTATCCTGGGCCCACGGTGGCTCATTGTTAGAGCGCTGCCTCTGGTGCGTGGGGTTCCCGTTTGATCCCTGCTCCTGCCATGTGGGATTTGTGGTATACAAACACCGTGTGCGTGGGTTCTATTGGGGTTCTCCCATTTCCTCCCATTTTCTTCATTCCACCAATTGATCCCATTAAAATCCATACGGCCTGAGCCAAAGTTGCCGAAAGACCTTAAAATAAATGCAAGTTCAATAAAAAAAAAATATTCTTGCTTTACTGTTAGAGGACTCATAATATTCTTTATTAGTTAACTCAATAATAAATTAGGCCTCCAGTTACAAATATACATTTAACATGGCAGTATCTTTATTACATTACAAAATCATCTTAACGAAGGCATTCAAAAACATAGAGTTTGCTAATGCACATTAAAATCCATTCCAGCTGAGACCCAACTGAAGATATGAACTGCCTAAGAATCAAAGTTAAAATAAAATTTTGCATGAGGGCAAAACTAGAGCTATAAAGAAATCTGAGACTTTTTTAAGAGGCCTCGGTTAGGTGGGCTTACTTGCTGTCTTTTTATATGCTTATAATGCGATCTTATTCTGCTTGTTGCTCTTTTATTCTAGGCCTATGGAATGTTTTATTCTTTCCTTCTGTTATTTACAAACCACTTCAAATACTTACTCCCTATCTCTCTACTTTTCACATAGATTTTTCCTTACTTTTCACCTTAATATCTACTTTTCACATAGATTTTTCCTTACTTTTAACCTTAATATATTTAATAAAATAATCAGATTTGGAAACGCGAAATAAAGTTTCTCACAAAGATATCATATTTAAAATCATGTTTTCATCTATGGGAAAAGTAGAAAGATAGGTAGTCTAAGTATTTGAAATATTTTATTTATAAGAGGAAAGAAGGAATAAAGTATAGTATATTATAAAAGGGATACAAGGAGAATAAGATTGATTATAAGCAAATGGGAAGACAGCGGATATGCCCAGTTAAGCGAGGCCTCCAAAACTTTCTTGGTTATTTGTATGAGATTTCGATATAGAATAGTTCAAGAGAAATCATGTTTTAGTCTACATTCTGATTCATGAACATAGTTTGAATATTAATTTTATTTAAGGTCTTTAGGCATCTATGACTCAGGCCACGATAGGGCGGGGGAGTACAAGATATGTTTTAGGGACTATTTGTGGAAGATTGTGTAGGGCACATTCGTCATACATCAATTTGCATACAAACATGCATATAATTCATATGCGAATTACATGTTATTTGAATACCTGGTTTAATTTTTTTCTTGTCAATTATTTTTGTTTTTATTTAAGATTATTGTATTAGCCAATGATCCAATTTATTATTATTATATCATTCTAATATCATGAGAAGATGAATAAATATAGCATTTTCTATAATACAACTCGGAATCCATGCCAAGTATATTTCAATTTCGAGTTGGATAGATTTTCGAACACAGGACATCTGTCGCCAGTATTGTGACCTACAAAGTGTTGCTAACCTGCATCAGATTAAAGAAAAGACTTTGAACAAGAGAAAGTGAAAAAGAAGGTTAAGTCCGAGAACCTAGAGAAAATCAGTGGGATAGAATTATGGTACCACTGCTACCAAATGAGGGAGAGAGCAACCCGAAGTTCATTGTTTCGGCCCATCTCAGACCTATACCAAAACCTATGGACAAAGTCGTGACAGGAAGTTTGTCGCCATGCAATTGTCGCACTTTACCCGTCTCAGCCCTCAACTCCGCTGTCGGAAAAACGAGCCTATGCCAGCTCTGACGTTCAGAGCAGCGGTGTGATACCATTTTTATATGCTATTTTATGTCATCTGTACTTGGTTATGTAAGGCTACTTTTAGGTTTCTTGGGCCGCCGAAAGTCACTCATTATGTATTTACTTGTGTCGTGGTATCCCTTTTTCATGTGTAATCTGATTAAATGATATTAGAAATACCGCACTATTTGGCAGTCCTTTTGAGCTGCTGTCCCCGGCGCAGCCTGGAATGGTGACACATCTCACACACAAGTTATTGAATGCAAATGCGATAATTTGAATTTCTATGTTTTTCAGTTGTGTCATCTCCCCATGTATATGTAAATATAATCTATTATGTGTATTGTTTAATTATGTAACCTGTATTTAATTATGTTATTGTGTATTTGTATGTTATCAGCATTTGAAAGCCGCTCTATATGCCTCTGTTTACATGCACCCAAAGCAGACACCATTTTTGTGTTGACAGAATTTTACCACCTGGTGGCAGCACTTTGCAAGCGCTCCATCAAAAGCAGTAGAGAGTAAAAAAAATGTATGTTTACAATTGTTTTTAAGTGTGTGTACGTGGAAATACTAGATGTCATGAACACAGATTATGTATATATTAATCTAGGGGGCATGTGCTTTTAATTAAGTCTTTAATCGAGAGGGGAGGACACAAAATAAGGTCATAATTAAATTAAAATGTCTGATGTTTTGCTATACACACGTACTGAGTAGCACCTGTTGATGTCGTTGCCATAAGCCAGGCGACAGGTAGAAAGCGAGTTTCTAGCAAAGTAGCGCGGTGTTCACTGAGAACTGCAAAACGGTGTTTACGCACAGTTAATTGTTTTCTGGTTGTGACACTGTCGGATCGTCAAGTTGCCGTAGTTCAGTAATACACGGTTGACGCGTATTATTACAGCTTCTTCGGGACGCTAGTGTCTTCGGGTCTCGAAACTTGGAACTGTTAATATAGTTCGAGAATACTTCACTATGTCGTGGAGCTACTGAAGACCACTCCAGACAGTGTTTAGAGTGTTGTGTTATTTTAGTTGACAACATTCAGCTACGTCTGTTCTGGTTAATAGTATACTTTGTTAAACAACAGTGTACAATGTCATTGACTTCATATTTGTGAACTAGTGTTCATAAGCACTAACAAGTATAGAACACAATCCAAATTAATCATTCTTATCCAGGACTAATATAAACTGTGCGGCGTGATTCAGTTGAAACATTTTTTTTATTTTAACAGATAAACTATTCCTACAAACTAGTTCACACAAAGTGCAGTGATGTGTGTGTTAAATCAAATAGTATGAGTCAAGGAATCACTCAGCAGTTATTTTGGAGAATGGTTGAACACCGTGTGTATGAAAATCAGTTCACCAGCCATGTATATAGTGCCAGTGTTTTGTTTCTTTAAATATGGTAATACAACAGCATACTAATCAATGTGTGGTGGGCTACCAGCAGTTTTCAATCAGCTATCGTCATTCCCAGAGTATAACAGAAGGACTTGAAACCACGTCATCTGGTGATATACAAAGTACTGCAAGTACTCCTTCTTACAGACAGTACTAAACATTCGAGTACATTGCAGAGTTGTACTATTTGTAACTACAACTCTGTTGTTACGACCAAGCCCTTTGGGTTGTAAACATAGTACCCCTAGCTACCACAAAGTTCATATGTAGCAGCCTCACTACTTTGTTTGTTCAACGGCGCAGTTTCGTCAAGTGTCGGCGGTATCAGCATTTGAACCTCAACCAAGCAATGGGACTTTATAGAAGCCTCTACAAATATTTATTCGTCAGTTGGAATGTGTTGTGAACAACGGAATAAGATACCTTAACCAAGAGACTATTAGATAGAACTCTTTTATAAGAAAATTAAAATTTTACTTTTTATTAATTTCTCTGTATTTTATGGAAATAACTTTCAATGATGGCCACACGTTATGACCAGAATGACGTGTTAGTGTCTATATTATCTCAACTCAGATAATGTGTTAATTCTCCACACCTCCTTCAGTGAAAGAAACACCTACTTCTATCGGAATTCTCCATTCTGTCTCTGTTATGATTTGGATTATCCTTGGTATCCCAGGTACTGGCAGGTGTTAAGCACAATCTGATACTTGTGTCAAATGTCACGATGTGTTTTTATTTCAGGTGTTCGCTGGGACACTGTAGTAAAGAGGGGATCCCACAATAGTGTGAGACCTAAGTATTAAATGTTGGTTGAAGAATACAGCATTGTGAGAGTCTCTAAATTATTGCTCATTTGCATATTACTGCTCTACTGGCATAAAATTAAAAAGGGAACCAAGAAAGTTTTGTAGCTTTTTGTGGAGGTCTGTGCTCAATTGGCCGTCACACCGTGAGTTGAATGCGAAAAGAGGTCACGCGAAGGTCAGTTGTTGGTGTGAGTGTAGCCAACATACTACCTGGTTGTGGAAGTTCAGTTACACCGTGAACGTGCGGAAGGACAGAGTGAACATGGAAACTCCACAGAGCGTCATAAGGGCGTGTATTCTGTACGAGTTCAAACTAGGGTCAAATGCAGCTGCAGCGAAGCGGAAGATATGCCAGGCCTTTGGTGAGGGTGTCGTGATTACGCTGGAGTGCAGCAGTGGTTTACCAAGTCTAAGGAGGGCGACGAAACACTCGAAGACGCACCACGTGCAGCAAGACCAACAGAGGTACCAAATGAATATCTTCAGGCAGCAATTGAGGCGAACAGTGGCCAGATATGTGAGAAACTGGGACTACAATTCAGTGTGAGTGGAGAAACCATTCGGCAGCACCTCCATCAACTTGGGAAGCACTACAAGTTGAGTCGATGGATCCCACATTATTCGACTCCGGGCCAGAAGGCAACGCGAGCAGACATCTGTGTTTCTTTGTTGTCTCGTCTGAGGAAGGAGCCTTTTCTGGACAGGGTGTTGACATGTGATGAGAAGTGTGTCCTGTGCGAAGCTCCACGGCGCCGTCACCATTGGTTAGCATCCCATGAACCGGTTCCAAAACAGCCCAAACCAGCACTGCACCAGAAGAAGGTCCTTCTGTGTGTTTGGTGGACTGCTCGCGGCATCGTGCATCAGGAACTGCTATCAGCTGGCCAGAGCATCAATGCAACTGTGTACTGTCAGCAGTTGAGCCGTGTTCAAGAAAAACTCAAAACTTTGGAGCCAGAACTTCTGAATCGCAAAGGGCTCCTCCTGTTACAGGACAACGCTAAGACCCACGTAGCTAGGATGACCCGGGACACTATTCTACTCCTTGGATGGGAAACACTATTGCATCCGCCATACTCCCCGGACATTGCACCGTCCGATTTTCACCTGTTCCATTCCTTGGACAATCACCTTAGAGGACGACAGCTAAAATTCCTAGTAGAGGTGCAAAATGCACTTGATACCTTCTTCGCTTCACGGCCCACCAAGTTCTACCACGATGGAATCCATGGCCTTCCAGAACGTTGGCAGAATGTCGTCGATGCTGATGAGGACTATTTTTGATCTTCTTAAGTGACATATCGATGTTCGAAGGTGATGGGTGAAAAAGTGACAGAACTTTCTTGCTTACCTTTATAATATGATTTGTTATTTTGCACATCTTCGTTCTGGAAATTAGATCATAACTTTCCTCTCTCACTTAACACTCTATTGTTGATTGATGCTCCAACCACGAGCAAGTCACAATTATTTGGATGTCCAACGACAAATACTTCACAGGTATCAGTCAATACGAGAATGTAATTGAACTCGAATACATCTTAATTTTGTTGTTTAATTTGAAAATATTGACCGAACTGCGAAAAAATGCTATTTGATTTATATTTAAAAATGTATAAATTAGCTTTGTTATCTTATTTATTTATGGTCTTTAGGTTGTGTGTGTGTGTGTGAATAACGTCCGAAAGGAGCTGTTGTGCTTCTATCGACAGAACCTGTTGTTTAACGTGGGATCCGAATCACTTGTGTCCCCATCGGGAATTGAACCCGGGACACCTTGATTATAAGGCATCGAGTGTTACCACTCATCCAATTTTAAAAGTGAAACGCACCCTAACCGAATGCGCCAGCGAACTGAATTAACTCTTTCAACTAATATTACTGATATTTTCTAACTACGGACAGCACAGTTAAAATCTCATCCATGCCCGAGGCGGGTTTCGAACCCGCGATCCTTTAGTCGACAGACTACCGCACTAGCAAGCTTGATCACCTTGATCTGTCCCATGAGGGACACAGCTTTAGGTTGTATCTCAAGCCGGGATAGGGTAAGATAGGAGATGTGGGAAGGAGTCGACCAAGTCTAATTTTAGGATAAAACGGCATTTACCTGGTGACTAATGAAAAGTCGGGCTGTTTAGAATGTGGTCTCTCCCGAATGCTAGGCAAACTTTCTACTATTGAGCCCTCGTGAGGGCCACCTCTTGTCCTTCTGTTCGAGGTGTAGGTTGCGCATTACATATCCAGCAGGTCTACTCCGCATTTGGTTTCATTGTAAAACATTATTATTTCAGGTTTTTTAGTGCCCTTGTTGATATCTGTAGTGTGATGCATAGAGGAAATCAGTGTCACTGCCCTGTTCTTTTTTGGTACAAAAGAGACAAGTGTGTTCTCTCCATTGAATGCATGGTAAGATGTGTCCACAAGTCGTTTGCTATTTTGTAGAAATTCTGTGGGAATCACTAATTTATCCTAACGTAGGGTCCCGAAAAAAGTCAATCCTAGCTTTTAAAAATCATCTGATGCCTCGATCGATGCAAACCAATTGTCACCGGTTATATTTCTGTTGGTATTCATCACAAGTCTACACAGTCGAAATAAACTTTGGGTAGGCTTCAATAGATTGTTCTACTCCTCAGATGTTAGTCCAATACCATCAGAACCTACACCTGTAGAGATGTAGACATTATATAAGTAGGATGTCTTGGCGTTACATAAGCACATAATCTTTATTCCATATTTTTTAGGTTTCTTAGGCATACCATACCTTAAACGGACACCTTCCTCTACAAGGTACAAGCATCTCGTCAACTGTCGCATATTCTAACAGCGTATAATATTGTTGAGAGTTTGCAATAAGCATGGAAAATATTTCAGATATTGCTGCTGCCTTATATGTTGCTTTCCGTTCTTCTCGCGTATTTGCGTCATCAGAACGCAAACACGACGAGAATAGTGACTGGAGTTGAAACCAAAATTATCGAACCATGTCGAATAATATTAAATTTACTGTTAACATCAAAACGGTACGGAAAATATAGTCGAATAGACATGTTGCTAATTTGATTAAGTAATGAAAACATGCGGTAGCTGTCAAACATGGCTAACCGGGAATTTCGAATGGATTTGGAAACTGTAGACGAAAAATAAGCATATGACTATTAAAATCTAACGGACCGATACCTGTAATGTAAGAATTCGGTTAATAGCGGTCCCATACTGAAATTTAGAACATACTATACATTTTGATAAATAATCTCAAAACAAAATAATAAATTTAATAAGGTGAAAACTCCGAAATAATGTCGCTGAAAAGTCCTGGTAGGACTTATATCGGTTTTAATTCTTCTTAATAAGATTTAAGGTAAATTTCCGGAAAGGACGAAATCAATCGAAATATTATCAAAATGAATATTAAATTTGGTGTTTATATCTAACTCTCGTAGACAGGGCTTAGGAAGTACAGATGACGGAAAGCCCATACGTCCATTCGTCTCGTCTTTAAAATTGGAACTGAACTAACATGGTGTGAGAGAGCAGTTCTCCCAGCAAACGGAGAAGAAGGCTGATTCACACCAATCAGCAAAAAACAAGTCACGAAGCATTGACTAGGGTCCAATCAAAAATAATCGTTGGATCTAAGTTATTGCTGCGTCACTAACGAAAACCTGGATGGATAACGATTAAAAAGCCAAAGCAGAAATCAAAACGAAACACAGTAGCTAATACGCACAAAACTTCGCCGATGTAGGGTTGCCAGCTGTCTTACTAAAATAGTACAAATTTAGTGCAAATTTATTAAAGTTTTCGTCTAAATACACATTCTGAAACAATTCGCAAGAGCTTGCAACACTGATAACCCAATGAAAGTCTCAAATAAATGACAGAAATTACTTTTTAATGATTTGTTACTATAATTCCTTTTATTTTTAATATAATAATTATTATTAACAGGTATTGCCTTAATATTTCCCCTTATACAGATGGTCTTGCATTATACGACTTCCCGATAATTAGTAAATGAAGCCATTATTCTGTTTAGACTATGGAGACTTCTTCCAATTCTCAAACGGGACGTGGATAAGTCATAGAGCTGTTACCGCCCATACAGTTCATTTTACCTTTATCTTATCCAATTCTCAATGAATTACACAGCTTCTTAGTCCAAATATGTAAAACTTATTGAATTTCCAATACATTATAGCGAAAACAACGTACATACCAATATTCAGAACCGGACAAGGGATTCTCTCCATTTCTCCATAAGTCGTGCAACAGAAGCATTCATATAACCAGATCAACACGGCATCTCTCAGAGGAAAAAAAAATTCCTCTCCCCTATTATTTTCAACACGCAAGAGGGGAACGAGGGGGGACGACGGTGTAGATCTGTGCGCGCTTTTTACAATACATTGGGTATATGGAAGATGCCTCCCCCTCCTATTCTCCCCTTCAGAAACGACGAAAATCGTGACAAACGCATGTGTCACGCTCCTCATCTTCTGCTAATTAAACACGAAATCTTTCGTGTCCTCTCCCCACTACCCAAAGTGCTTCCCAGCCAGAAGTTTAATGAATCAATGCTTAATAGACACGCAAACACATGCGTACATGTAGAAGACCCCAAACAAATATAGGAAAAATCACTCTTGCAGACACATACAGACTTACATACAAAGATATACATGAAGTTGCGTATACGAGTCAATTAACGTTATTGTCTGTGGATGTTTATAGCTATATTCAATGTTTTAACGTAAATATTAAGAAGAAAGTGTATTTCTAATATATTTCTGGTTTAAAAGCAGCAAATAGCAATGACTGTAGAGCATAACTGTCCGATTTTGACTTCAAATGCCAATTACAGCATATAAGCAGCGTGTAGACAGTACGTTGTTGGAACAGCTATGTGATTTAAAGATGCGTAGTCGCTGGATCAGAGGTTCTGGGTTCAATTATGGGCAAATCAATACATGTTTAACTAGGGGAAAGCAGGCTAGCTGCCATGACATTGGACCGACTCGAGATTTGAAGCTAGCTACGCCTACTCAGAGAGAAGAGGACTTTTCGATACGGTATTAGAACGTCTCATGATTTAAGCCTGGACATCTTTAACTAAAGAAAGGAGGCCTGCTCGGCACGGCATCGGGGCTCAAACCTGGCTACTCCTGCTTACGCCTAGTCGGTACAATATCGGATGGTCAGTGTAATATAACTCTATCTTTACTTAATAGGAAAAAAGCAGTGTAGTTGGGATTCGAAGCTAGCTACTTCTACTTTAAGGAAAAGACGCCCAAACAGTAGAGCATTGGATTCCTTGGTAAAGGCGGTCAAGCACGGGACTTACCTACGCAACGAGAAGTCGCTACTAGGTCGAATTCAAATCTTAAGACACATTTTCTCTCACCTGGCAGTTGGTAAAGGCGGACTTTAGAGAGCTTCAGGGAATAACTAGCCAATAGGGAAAAGAGGAGATACTACGTCGTCCCGATTAGAACATTGTATTCTAAAGTCGCTCACACAGGAAACTGCCATCTATAGGATGAACATATGTAGTTATCACATACGAGAATTCCTGGTATTCTTACGTCTTCTAGTTTACTTAATAGGGAAAAAGCATAGGATTCACCGGTCGAGCAAAGAAAGGAAGGAAGGATAAATTAAGATTTTTCTCTTTCCAGACAAATAGTTATGTGTGCTCGTGCATGTAATAAACGTAAATATGACTGTTTTGTTCCAAACGGCCATCATACCTAACTTTGGAGAGCGTATTCGGGAGATCATTGGTTCGGTACCAGCGGCTGACTGTTCCTGACTTAGGTTTTCCCAATGTTCTCCTCAGCCACACCAGGCATGTATCGGGTTGGTACCTTCAATTTATGACATGTCCGACTCCCTACCGCGTTTCCCCAGAGTGATCCATAAGTGCCTAAAAGCTATAAATAAGATGTAAACTCAACAAGTCTGTTGTTCTGTTAATCGGCATATTGTTTCTTAATGCCGTGTGGATGGATCGACATGGTCACATTTCAAATCTTGTCCAAGAGCTTGCTCCTAGTATCTGGCATTCACAGCGACTGCATATCACTTTACATTTTCGCTTTTTGTGCGCGTGGTTAACTGTTCAAATCCCGCTGGCGTCTATTGAACGGAACCCACTTTACACAGTAGGACCCGTCATTAGAAGCTCATCAGTACATTTACATTTAGGATTAGTTATGGCTCTTAACGGAAAGCTTTTAAAGCAAATGACTTCACATTTCAAGGGGCTTGGAAACTTTTCTCGTAGTATCCGACATTCACATAGAGATAACTTTATTTTTAAGGAATGAATTAACCATCCACTTTTCAGGGTGCCCAGGGGACTTGTTTCTTAACCACTCTTGTAGAAAATAGAGATGATTTCTTAACGAAAACCTTCTTCATTGGTCCAGTCTGAAATGAAAGATGGCGACACGGGAGCCGCTTCTTTCTTTATCAGAATCGAACCAAGCCGTCCGAGGCGACAACGCTACCGTTCAACCTAAGCTTTTTATTATTGAAAGATCGCTTGCAGAATCAGGTTTTGATGCAATTATTGAGTGAAACAGCAGCTATTTTATTCTGAATTAAATCTAAAGGCATCTTTAACTTAAGAAGACTTATGATTTTGCTTCAAGAGTTATTTGAACCGAAGCTGACAACTGTATTGGCTGATACTTTATATCTCAAGAAGTAGTAGTTATTAACTATATTGGTTTTGATTCTTCTTACATTAATAGACATTGGATTTGTTTTGTAGGACCAGAACGAACAAAGAGTTCAATTCCTCTTTGCTTGAATGAAGCACTTTATGATAGGATGCTATTCTTATAGAATACAACTTTGGCGGTCCAGGGTTCGAGCCCTAGCAGACTCATGGATGCTTTTGACTAGAAGGTAATACTCGAACCATGAAATCAAACAGTTACTAGAATGATTCATACAGAATAAAGTTTATCAAAGTTTTATAGGTTAGGGAAAGATTGCCTGAGCAGAGATTTTTATAGTAAGGAGACTATTTAGTTTTTATTGACGCCACGTTAATTGAACTCATAGGAATGGTAGGCAGGAATAATAAAAGTGTCATAATTACTTACACAGCCTCGATTCCTCATCACACTGAAGCGAAACACACACACAAATACACAAGCACATGGAGTGAATCACCATCCAGAGGACTAGTATAGAAATCCGATTGGAAGATCCCTCCCATAATGCTTCGCGCGTCGTTCTCAACAATAATGCTCAAATATTTCTTAGGGAGTAACTGCACATGCGCGAGAGAGGGAGAGGGATGGATGGGCTTTTCTTCCTTTGCTCGGGTGTTGAGCGTAGAGAAACAGTAAGCACGCATGCGAGGAGAAAAGATTTTTATCGTCTGTTTAGGAGTTGAGCGTAGAAAAAGATTGTTGAGGCCAACAGAATCTTTTTGCACTGAAATGATGACTCAGCATCAAGATAGGAAGAGAAGGGTAAGAAACGTTATTAGTTTTTACGTTTTAGACAATTTTCACTCAACGAGAAGATCATATGACATAAACAAACAGCTCTTAACTCGGAGATGTGATTGATTTAATCTGATTGGTTAACGGGGTAAATAAAAGGCGTAACAAGTATTAATTTTTACGTAGGTGATACAAAACAGTAGCTGTACAGGCTTAGAGGTTGACTTAAAGTGTATTGTAAGAAGTATTGAAGAATGGACCCCGTCGTTTTATCTTGTCTGTAATTCTTGCTTTAAAGGTGAAATGAGGGACATTCACGACTGCTTTACTCCTGCATCAGTACAACAAGATGTTTGGGAAATTTTATCCTACGAGCCTATATGTAATGAAATCTATGAGATATTTATTGCAGGTCATACAGACTGCGTGCAAACATTACGTAATTTTAAGAAGGTACAAACAAATTGTACGAATTCTGTACGCCTTACGTATATGAGCAATGGAAAGATAGCACTCCCTGATCTAGGATACAAACTTGATAGGAGTCTAGTTACACGACAATTTAGGAAAGCACTTACGAATAGCTTGCTCGCATTCACAAACTAGTTGGAATTCGTTCCTATTTAAAATGAAAAGACATATTTCATCGATGGCCTTCGATTGCAGGTTCAAGCCTAGATTAAGTAGAGTGAATACCAGAGAAACTGAAACTTCTTCGATTCACCAAGTCATTTAGGATACAGGAATGAACAAAATAGCTTTAAGCAATATAAATCAAATGCAGCTTTTCTTAAGATAATAAAATAACACGAACGAGCACATGAATTATATTTCCTACAGACAACCAAATTGCTTCTCACACACGGAAAAATGTGAGATCAAATTGAATTTCATTCCATGTTTTAGTAGAAGAAGAAACTACATATTATTTTTTGTTGTGTTAGTTTTTAAACTTTTGTGCAACTTAACATTTTGTATTGACAAACCAGTCAACAGTTTTTGTTTTTATATTCTCATAAGAGAGAAAGAAACAGCATTGAGAGTACATCTATTCTTTTTCAGGAATGTTCCATTTTTTACTTAGGTTTAGTTATATTTCATTTACCGAATACCATTCTTATATAGCTATTATTTCTTTTTGTTTGAAACAAAACAAAGCACTTATTTTCACAAGTGCTGCTGCCGTAAAGAGAAGCATTTAAAAAAATATATTTTGAAATACGTTGCCGAACAAAGCAGATGTCTTATCACAAGTGAAAAGAAATTCATGGGACAGACGAATTCCCTTCCTGAAATATTTGCTCCCGATTCGACCCTCCAGGAACCTTTAAGGCAATCTATTCTTACTTAAAATGCGCAACAAATGTTTATAAACTGGTCGAAAGGGCGGTCTTTACCATAGAGAGAGATATTTATTTGTCTCGTGTTCCCCAGTCAGCATATTCTGAGATGAGAAGTACATGATTTTCAGAGAATGACTACAAGAAATTCGTATACATGATCTCTAATAATGATAAAGGGATTCTGGCTTCAATTCCCCGATGACACCAACCTTAAACTGCAGGTCAGCATGTAGAAGTCAGGTACGTTTCAACTAGTAATACATAGCTTTTATTTTCCACCCTACGTCATAGTTACCAGCTACTAAATATATTCAAGATATCCACTCACCTCATAATACTGGAGTATCACAGAAACAGTAAATCCCACACAGACACATATACACACAGAAAAAAGAGATCAAGACGTCCGATATACGCAATCAAGCTGTCCACGACGCATGCGCCAAGAGCTCCGGCTTGTTGATACGCTGCTACTGTTATTGATTTTATATTCTACTTCACGTTTAGCTTTGATAGAGTTTCAGGTCGAGTTGAATATTTCTTGCAATAGTTACGTGGAGTTGAAGAAATGCCTACGAGAGATTCTCATCCAGTGGGAAGTGGGGAGAGAATAAATCTGCCACAATTGTTATATAAACATGCAAGGCATGATTTGTAAAACCTGTTCCTGGATACAAACAGATTGTAGTGACTATATTTATAGCGTAATGTTAAATCCCGCGACACTCAAAGCTTTATATATACTGGTGCAAGAAAACCATCCCCAGAATACAGTCAGACTTTCACACTTAGATTCTACTATGAGAAAATTATTAAAGAAGGATTTGGAAACAGTAAAATGCATAATCTGGAACAAGCCCATATGGTCCGTAAGAGCATTATCCTTTTTGCCGTTAAATCATTGACAATTAATACAAATTATTAGACTTGTTTAGTGTAGAAAAGAACTACTTTCGCGTGTTTGAATAAACATCACGTAATGCGCTCTTGGCACTTTAAATGAGAAGAAAGTTTGACCCGTGCATGCACTAAATTTCATAAACAGACAGAATATATCTTAACTCATCCAACTATAATGCAAATATTGCAAATCCAAACTGGGACTTTATTTCTTCACAACAATGTTATGGCCAACAGCCCTGAGAAACTTGTAAGCATACGTTGAACTGTATAAACGGTGAAGCCACCAGTTTTTGAGTTGTGCATCGAAGAGTGCAATCTTTAACAAACCTGCAAATGAATGGTGTGTATACATTTTCTGAACTGTTTTTTTTTATGAAATGCATTGACAACATTGTCTTATCAATTAACTTTTTTCTTACAAGCATTTGGTTGCTGATTTGCGATTACTGTTTCGACATATCTCGTGTATATATTGCCTTTGTTTAAAGTAGAATGAATAAATAAATAGTAACAAGTGAAATTCTTTTTATTTCATTTTGCGACCTCAATCGGGCATGCATGATTGCAATAATGGTGAATATGTCAACTTTAGATTGCATTTATCCTTGACGTTATACGCGTGCTCTGGTCATTATTCAACTTTGGCTTTACATTGCTCCAAAGGACATGGTAACAACCCAGCTTGAAGAAATCATATCACATACGAGCCTCATTCTTATTTTCACAATAATATCCTTCATAAATAGTAACAAGTGAAATTCTTTTTATTTCCTTATATAGAACAACTCTGCTTTCTATACTGACACTGTTTCACAAGTTTATTTTAGTACTAGTTAGAACATGGATATGAAATTTTATGAACGATATGGAGTTTAATGAGCATGTAACACTATCTTACTCAGAGGTTTAAAATTGCTTCAATTTTCAGAACACGTCGCATGTTCAACAAAAGTTTCTAATATAAATATTCATATTGTAAGTATGAGACGAGAAAAGTAGTCTCACGTAACACTTTTTCCTGCAAACTGAAAATATCTGAATGTAATAAAAGTATTCGTAGATGGCAACGCTGACAATTGGAACAAGAGAAGTTGACGAGACTAAGTTAAAAGCTTAAACGCAACAAACAAACAGTTTCATTTGAAATAAAATGTTGACGCGACTAAGTTAAAAAAAGCTTGAACGTAATAAAAGTATTCGTAGATGGCAACGCTGACAATTGAAACAAGACAAGTTGAGGAACCTAGGTTAAAAAGCTTAAACGCAACAAACTAAAACGCTACTATTTGAAATAAAGAAGTAGACGAGACTAAGTTAAAAGATTGTATGTAACAAACGATTCTTAGATGGCAACGCTGACAATTGAAACAAGAGAAGTTGAGGAACCTAGGTTAAAAAGCTTAAACGCAGCAAACTGAAACGCTACTATTTGGAATAAAGAAGTAGACGAGACTAAGTTAAGAGATTGTATGTAACAAACGATTCTTAGATGGCAACGCTGACAATTGAAGTAATAGGATCTCTCGCTTGTGAAAGCATTTCTTACATAGCATTATTGGTTTTGATTGCACAAAAGTGATTTTCTAAGAAAGTAAAATTTAAAAAGGTCACCAAATTACAAGTTTGAAATAAAAAAAGCATTCATTTGAAACTACTTAACAAGAATTTATGGAAACTAAACGCGTGATATTTCGAACGCTAGTATCAGGTTTACCAATGAGAAATTGTTAAAACTTACAATGTTAATGCTCCTATTCATCGTAAGAGTTTCCTATGTACGCTTCGTCAAGAAATTCGAAAGAGTAACTAAAACTTTGATCACTTCGTTGCTTCATATATTCTCGGGAATGTTCAAGATTTACAAACTATATGCTATACCCTGAGCTGATAAACCAAGACGTTACTTTATCAAAGTTGAAATTATACTTTTCCGAAAACAATAACACAGAAAATCAAACTGGTATCTACATATATTTTGGAATTACTTGCATTTTTTCATGAGTTAAGGAAAATTAAATCATTTATAAATGCGAAATAGATTTATTCTTTTACTTTGCGAGAAAACTGTCTTAACACTTTCAAGGAGTGCCCACGCTACTTGGTCCCGTTTCTATTTTCACAACAACAAAAGATCTTTTACGAACCCATATTTCTACTCACTGGCAGTAACTAGACTTGTCTCCCTACCGATATGAAAATAAAGAATTTCCGCATACCTACTTTGTTCTTTTGCCAACAACATCAGAGGCTTAACGAAAGTCGATTTTTAGTCGTTGGCAGCAACTAGGCTTGTCTCCTACAAATATCAGACATAAAGAATTTCTCCCAGCATAACTTTGTAACAAGCTTTTTTATCTTATAAGGATTGTATTTCCAATCATTGGTAGCAACTAGTCATGCTAGCTCCCGTTTCGGTACTCTTAACCTCGTCTACAACCACTTTGTTCCTTCTCAGCATCAATAAAGCTTTAAAGTTTGCAGGAGTCATAGTTTCTACTTCTTACCACCAACATGGCTTCTTCCTTGCTGATATCATGCAACAGCCCACGTATCTATTTTTGATCTTTTCTCATCAGCAACAGAGCTTAAATTGTGTGAGAGATGGTAATTCTAGCCCTTAACAGCAACTGAGCACGTCATCTATTGATTTCAATAATACTAAATTTGTTACGCAGCTAGGATTTTCTCCCACAGCTAGTAGGGTCTTCCATAAGAACAACAACAAAAGAACATTAGTGGACGGTTGAATTCCTAGTCATTCCCAACAACTGAGACGGTCAACTCCCTGATATCCTTTCAAATTCAAGTTTGCACATATCTCAACAGTATCAGGGAGACACCACCAGAAAATAAAACAATTTGCTTCACAGCTAGGCTTTTCTCTACGCCTATTTTACTCTTGCATAACAAGAGAAAATCTTATGGGAGTTACTGTCAGAAAGTGAGCTTGCCATTTCACAATAACAAAGCTTTAACGTTTTGTGCAGGGGTTAGTAGCAATATTCCCTAACGGAAGTAGTACCCTCAACCTTCCGATAATATTAATACAGATTTCCCCGTGCAACTCAACATCGTATGCATCAAATACTTTTCTCCGTTTTTAGTAATGACTCACAAATATGTTCTGCTACGTACAACAAAACTTGAAATCGTACGGGAAACTGCAAATAAAATAATAATCTTGATATGCAACAAAACAAACACGAGATTTCTTGGCGTGTAAAACTAGAAATTACAAATACGAAAAACATGTTCCAAGCATGTAGAAACAAACAAACAAATTTCGAAAATGTATAGATTTTTCAAATAACAAATACGAAACAATTTTGATATGCAACAAACAAACAAGTATTTAAAATTATTAACGTCTTAAAAATCTTACAGTTACAAAACACGAAACAAACCAGTCGAGTAACTATAACTTGCAAAGAACAATGTATTTTTGTCATTGCAAAAGTTAGAACTTTGAACAGCACAAAAAAGCAAACCAAAACATTATGGCTTACCTCAAGATTCCTGCGTTTTCAAAGAAACATGTATTCTAATATTTTATCGGCAAATTCCCTTAGTAACTCCCGGTATCGGTTAGAAAGAATTTCCCGTACCACAAACTAAAAAAGTTTGAAACAATATCTTGCAAGCAAAAAAGCCAAGCAAAAACCTTTTATCTAAAATAGCATTCATACGATCTCCAACAAATAACGACAAGCTTTTAGTCTTGGGTTACCCCGGCAAGCTCTCATCATGAACGAGCGATCGATTGAGTGAGTGAAATGCGTCACCATCTGCCAATGCAACACTGTCAGCGCAACACTGACTCCCCATCCCACTATATCCCTAGTAGAAATGGGGGAAGATGTAGCTCCTATCAGTTTATGCATCCCACCTCATAGGGGTGCCTTGTTTTGCCTCCTGTTAGGTTATGCATCCTAGCATTACAGCAATGAAAGTGCCCTGTGTTTCCTGGGTATACCTTTTTTGTCCACGGGTATAAATTTATCGATGAATCTTCCTCTGAATATAACAATTGTGGCAGATTAATTTTCTCCCCACATCCCACTGGATGAGAATCTCTCGTAGGCATTTCTTCAACTCCACGTAACTATTGCAAGAAATATTCAACTCGACCTGAAACTCTATCAAAGCTAAACGTGAAGTAGAATATAAAATCAATAACAGTAGCAGCGTATCAACAAGCCGGAGCTCTTGGCGCATGCGTCGTGGACAGCTTGATTGCGTATATCGGACGTCTTGATCTCTTTTTTCTGTGTGTATATGTGTCTGTGTGGGATTTACTGTTTCTGTGATACTCCAGTATTATGAGGTGAGTGGATATCTTGAATATATTTAGTAGCTGGTAACTATGACGTAGGGTGGAAAATAAAAGCTATGTATTACTAGTTGAAACGTACCTGACTTCTACATGCTGACCTGCAGTTTAAGGTTGGTGTCATCGGGGAATTGAAGCCAGAATCCCTTTATCATTATTAGAGATCATGTATACGAATTTCTTGTAGTCATTCTCTGAAAATCATGTACTTCTCATCTCAGAATATGCTGACTGGGGAACACGAGACAAATAAATATCTCTCTCTATGGTAAAGACCGCCCTTTCGACCAGTTTATAAACATTTGTTGCGCATTTTAAGTAAGAATAGATTGCCTTAAAGGTTCCTGGAGGGTCGAATCGGGAGCAAATATTTCAGGAAGGGAATTCGTCTGTCCCATGAATTTCTTTTCACTTGTGATAAGACATCTGCTTTGTTCGGCAACGTATTTCAAAATATATTTTTTTAAATGCTTCTCTTTACGGCAGCAGCACTTGTGAAAATAAGTGCTTTGTTTTGTTTCAAACAAAAAGAAATAATAGCTATATAAGAATGGTATTCGGTAAATGAAATATAACTAAACCTAAGTAAAAAATGGAACATTCCTGAAAAAGAATAGATGTACTCTCAATGCTGTTTCTTTCTCTCTTATGAGAATATAAAAACAAAAACTGTTGACTGGTTTGTCAATACAAAATGTTAAGTTGCACAAAAGTTTAAAAACTAACACAACAAAAAATAATATGTAGTTTCTTCTTCTACTAAAACATGGAATGAAATTCAATTTGATCTCACATTTTTCCGTGTGTGAGAAGCAATTTGGTTGTCTGTAGGAAATATAATTCATGTGCTCGTTCGTGTTATTTTATTATCTTAAGAAAAGCTGCATTTGATTTATATTGCTTAAAGCTATTTTGTTCATTCCTGTATCCTAAATGACTTGGTGAATCGAAGAAGTTTCAGTTTCTCTGGTATTCACTCTACTTAATCTAGGCTTGAACCTGCAATCGAAGGCCATCGATGAAATATGTCTTTTCATTTTAAATAGGAACGAATTCCAACTAGTTTGTGAATGCGAGCAAGCTATTCGTAAGTGCTTTCCTAAATTGTCGTGTAACTAGACTCCTATCAAGTTTGTATCCTAGATCAGGGAGTGCTATCTTTCCATTGCTCATATACGTAAGGCGTACAGAATTCGTACAATTTGTTTGTACCTTCTTAAAATTACGTAATGTTTGCACGCAGTCTGTATGACCTGCAATAAATATCTCATAGATTTCATTACATATAGGCTCGTAGGATAAAATTTCCCAAACATCTTGTTGTACTGATGCAGGAGTAAAGCAGTCGTGAATGTCCCTCATTTCACCTTTAAAGCAAGAATTACAGACAAGATAAAACGACGGGGTCCATTCTTCAATACTTCTTACAATACACTTTAAGTCAACCTCTAAGCCTGTACAGCTACTGTTTTGTATCACCTACGTAAAAATTAATACTTGTTACGCCTTTTATTTACCCCGTTAACCAATCAGATTAAATCAATCACATCTCCGAGTTAAGAGCTGTTTGTTTATGTCATATGATCTTCTCGTTGAGTGAAAATTGTCTAAAACGTAAAAACTAATAACGTTTCTTACCCTTCTCTTCCTATCTTGATGCTGAGTCATCATTTCAGTGCAAAAAGATTCTGTTGGCCTCAACAATCTTTTTCTACGCTCAACTCCTAAACAGACGATAAAAATCTTTTCTCCTCGCATGCGTGCTTACTGTTTCTCTACGCTCAACACCCGAGCAAAGGAAGAAAAGCCCATCCATCCCTCTCCCTCTCTCGCGCATGTGCAGTTACTCCCTAAGAAATATTTGAGCATTATTGTTGAGAACGACGCGCGAAGCATTATGGGAGGGATCTTCCAATCGGATTTCTATACTAGTCCTCTGGATGGTGATTCACTCCATGTGCTTGTGTATTTGTGTGTGTGTTTCGCTTCAGTGTGATGAGGAATCGAGGCTGTGTAAGTAATTATGACACTTTTATTATTCCTGCCTACCATTCCTATGAGTTCAATTAACGTGGCGTCAATAAAAACTAAATAGTCTCCTTACTATAAAAATCTCTGCTCAGGCAATCTTTCCCTAACCTATAAAACTTTGATAAACTTTATTCTGTATGAATCATTCTAGTAACTGTTTGATTTCATGGTTCGAGTATTACCTTCTAGTCAAAAGCATCCATGAGTCTGCTAGGGCTCGAACCCTGGACCGCCAAAGTTGTATTCTATAAGAATAGCATCCTATCATAAAGTGCTTCATTCAAGCAAAGAGGAATTGAACTCTTTGTTCGTTCTGGTCCTACAAAACAAATCCAATGTCTATTAATGTAAGAAGAATCAAAACCAATATAGTTAATAACTACTACTTCTTGAGATATAAAGTATCAGCCAATACAGTTGTCAGCTTCGGTTCAAATAACTCTTGAAGCAAAATCATAAGTCTTCTTAAGTTAAAGATGCCTTTAGATTTAATTCAGAATAAAATAGCTGCTGTTTCACTCAATAATTGCATCAAAACCTGATTCTGCAAGCGATCTTTCAATAATAAAAAGCTTAGGTTGAACGGTAGCGTTGTCGCCTCGGACGGCTTGGTTCGATTCTGATAAAGAAAGAAGCGGCTCCCGTGTCGCCATCTTTCATTTCAGACTGGACCAATGAAGAAGGTTTTCGTTAAGAAATCATCTCTATTTTCTACAAGAGTGGTTAAGAAACAAGTCCCCTGGGCACCCTGAAAAGTGGATGGTTAATTCATTCCTTAAAAATAAAGTTATCTCTATGTGAATGTCGGATACTACGAGAAAAGTTTCCAAGCCCCTTGAAATGTGAAGTCATTTGCTTTAAAAGCTTTCCGTTAAGAGCCATAACTAATCCTAAATGTAAATGTACTGATGAGCTTCTAATGACGGGTCCTACTGTGTAAAGTGGGTTCCGTTCAATAGACGCCAGCGGGATTTGAACAGTTAACCACGCGCACAAAAAGCGAAAATGTAAAGTGATATGCAGTCGCTGTGAATGCCAGATACTAGGAGCAAGCTCTTGGACAAGATTTGAAATGTGACCATGTCGATCCATCCACACGGCATTAAGAAACAATATGCCGATTAACAGAACAACAGACTTGTTGAGTTTACATCTTATTTATAGCTTTTAGGCACTTATGGATCACTCTGGGGAAACGCGGTAGGGAGTCGGACATGTCATAAATTGAAGGTACCAACCCGATACATGCCTGGTGTGGCTGAGGAGAACATTGGGAAAACCTAAGTCAGGAACAGTCAGCCGCTGGTACCGAACCAATGATCTCCCGAATACGCTCTCCAAAGTTAGGTATGATGGCCGTTTGGAACAAAACAGTCATATTTACGTTTATTACATGCACGAGCACACATAACTATTTGTCTGGAAAGAGAAAAATCTTAATTTATCCTTCCTTCCTTTCTTTGCTCGACCGGTGAATCCTATGCTTTTTCCCTATTAAGTAAACTAGAAGACGTAAGAATACCAGGAATTCTCGTATGTGATAACTACATATGTTCATCCTATAGATGGCAGTTTCCTGTGTGAGCGACTTTAGAATACAATGTTCTAATCGGGACGACGTAGTATCTCCTCTTTTCCCTATTGGCTAGTTATTCCCTGAAGCTCTCTAAAGTCCGCCTTTACCAACTGCCAGGTGAGAGAAAATGTGTCTTAAGATTTGAATTCGACCTAGTAGCGACTTCTCGTTGCGTAGGTAAGTCCCGTGCTTGACCGCCTTTACCAAGGAATCCAATGCTCTACTGTTTGGGCGTCTTTTCCTTAAAGTAGAAGTAGCTAGCTTCGAATCCCAACTACACTGCTTTTTTCCTATTAAGTAAAGATAGAGTTATATTACACTGACCATCCGATATTGTACCGACTAGGCGTAAGCAGGAGTAGCCAGGTTTGAGCCCCGATGCCGTGCCGAGCAGGCCTCCTTTCTTTAGTTAAAGATGTCCAGGCTTAAATCATGAGACGTTCTAATACCGTATCGAAAAGTCCTCTTCTCTCTGAGTAGGCGTAGCTAGCTTCAAATCTCGAGTCGGTCCAATGTCATGGCAGCTAGCCTGCTTTCCCCTAGTTAAACATGTATTGATTTGCCCATAATTGAACCCAGAACCTCTGATCCAGCGACTACGCATCTTTAAATCACATAGCTGTTCCAACAACGTACTGTCTACACGCTGCTTATATGCTGTAATTGGCATTTGAAGTCAAAATCGGACAGTTATGCTCTACAGTCATTGCTATTTGCTGCTTTTAAACCAGAAATATATTAGAAATACACTTTCTTCTTAATATTTACGTTAAAACATTGAATATAGCTATAAACATCCACAGACAATAACGTTAATTGACTCGTATACGCAACTTCATGTATATCTTTGTATGTAAGTCTGTATGTGTCTGCAAGAGCGATCTTTCCTATATTTGTTTGGGGTCTTCTACATGTACGCATGTGTTTGCGTTTCTATTAAGCATTGATTCATTAAACTTCTGGCTGGGAAGCACTTTGGGTAGTGGGGAGAGGACACGAAAGATTTCGTGTTTAATTAGCAGAAGATGAGGAGCGTGACACATGCGTTTGTATGTGTCAAAAAACAAAAAGAAAACAAAACGGAGACTATGAAAATAAAAGGGCTAGAAAATAAAAATAAAAATGGAACAGCAACTAATCTATTACATACAAATAGGACTGTTCTTGATGTCTTTAGAAAATAAGGATTTCGTATCTTCCTTCAAGGATTTTAGAATACTTGATAAAATTAACAGCCCAATGTACGCTCTTATTTCATCCACATTTGTATCCCGGTAGTTGGACATCTCTGTGTTAGGACCTACCTCTCTGATGGTAGAAAGCTTACGGTTAGTATCCTGAACAACCATTTGCACAATACCCACGTCAAATAATACATTTCAGATTTCTACCTGCTTCGAAATAATTCCAAGCGCTCTTGCAGGTGCAGCAAGACCGGCTAGTACCCCCTCTTACAATGTTCCGCGCGGGGGTTCTAACGTTTCTTGCTGGCTCTTTTGTTGTCCAAAAATCCCCAATATCAAAAGGTCTGGCTACTAGTAGTATATAAAAATTTTAACAATGGCTTTTTAACTAATGCGGCCCACCTCAAAATGGTATTACCAGGTTTCGTAATAAAATTTGAAACGGCAGTATTTGAAATAGATATGTCGCTTTGTAAGAAACATAAATTGTTTTCTATATGCAAAATAGAGGACCAGGCCAAGTCGCAGAAAACAGATTGCCTATATGTTTTAATTTTTCAAAATTCTACAAAAAAACTGCCAGATCAAACCACAACCTTCTTCTCAAGAAGAGCTTCTTACTTACACAGCAACAGGCATTCACTTGGCGACAAGAAAACAAGTTTATATTTTAAAAGCACACAATAGAATACTTCTTAAACAGCCTGCAAATTCAAGTAATTACTATATCCCATACAGCCAATTTGAACGAATCATCACGGATAACTTAAATTTACCTACCAGACGAACAATTGGACTGGCAAGAGGAACCACCCCTACAATCACCTTTAAAAAGGACCTGCACAGAGCAAGAGTCATCACTCATTTCCCCGGGTGGTCAGCTCCTCTCTTTCAACCGTTCGCAGTATGCTAAGGAACTGGAACATCCTAGTACGTAGTTGGCTAAGGAACTGGTACTATCCTGTACAGGTAGTTCGCCAAGGAACAGCTGTGCACTCTCACATATAAACTCTAACTTAACCTGTACGTAGTTCGCCAAGGAACTGGTACAACCACCTGACACGTAATTCGCTAAGAAATTGGTGTCATCCGCACACCTTTTTTGCCAAGGAACTGGTGTGTACTCTTACCTTAATTTATTCTCCTGTACGCAGTTCACCAAGGAACTAGTACAACTTCCCGACACGCAGCTTGCTAAGGAACTGGTGTTATACTATTTCCTCAATCTCCAACTGATCACTCTTAAGAATAAGATATCTTTATAATCGTCCATACTCAAATAATTGTAAACTGTATTCTTCGGGACGGTAATTTTATTAACTTTGTTCTTGTATATAAATAAAGGGTTGAGGGCTGAAAACCAATCCCGTGTATCTTTGACTTTACCAATTCAAAACTAAATGGAAGATTACTTGGTGGTAGGCGTAGACTTCACATTTTAAGGGTGAAGAAGACAAAAATGTCCAAGAATGCACAAAAAGGAACCCAAAATACCTATTATATTTTATCTTGTCAAGCGATTATATTCTATTCATGGGTATCACTGTTTGTCAGATACATGGTTAGGATAGGGAATCTGATTTTCAAATATCTTTTCATAAACATCCCATAAAACACTTTTGTGAGTAAATGACAGTAAACTCAAAATCTGGTGGTCGAAACACAAATTTTGAAAAAGAAAATAGCGAAAACGGCGAGATGGCAACTCCATTAAAGCCATACTTCAATTTGCCTCACTTAACAAAGTTTTCTGGGCACATCAACGAGGACCCATACAGATTTTTATGTTATTCGAACATTTAGCTTCTTTGCAAAAATGGGACGATACGAAAGGAAAGAGCTATTGCCGATGTATCTTCAGGTTACAGCTTTGGATTTGGTATTCCAATTAAAATCCCAAAATCTTCTAGGTGAGACAACTTACGCACAATTGAAAGATAAGCTTGTCACCCTGTGTAGACCGAAAATACCACTTTAAAAAGCGGAAATCGAATTAAATGCGATGCAGCAATATATAGATGGCTCCTACTTTCTACGGATATTACGAGAATTTCATTTACATAACACTCATAATGGTGAATTCTTTTAGGCTTTTCTTTCCAACGAACAGGGTGAAGTTTCCTAACACTGCATATTAAAACATTTCTGATCATTATTTTGAACATTGAGAACAGCACGTTTGTTCTTGATGTGGTCAGGAAGTTTGATGTAGCATCAAGCTGATATGAAATTATACACGTTAACACGCACTTTTAGCTTATGATTTGGAGTAGTGCTTAAACTCCAGCCCGAACCTTTAACAGCTCTCTCTTCTTGATTTGCTTTTAATTCACTAAATATGTCATTAATTACACTATCCTTGAATGTAGATTTAAAAAATAGCATTTCCGCTATGCACTGGAAAATTTTTGTATTTCATCACCCGTTTTCGTAAAACCGCACTCAAAATAAAATTAATATTCAACACAGCTTCATTTTCACACACTTGCTTCAAAAATCTTCACACTCTTTTTCTATAGAGGTAAGAAAGGAGTGGGTACCCCCACTGTTTTTTCCACGAGTTCATAATCCCAAATGTTTTTTCGAATGCTTCTCTTGTTGGCGTATACGAATGTTTATTTCTCATGTGTCGATCAAATTTTTTTTCGTTATTTCTTCATCGCACACAGCACAATTAATAGTTGCTAATTTTCGCTTTTTTGTAGAAGGTTCTATTTCTTCTCCACTTGGATGTTTGCATTTGATATGTCTATCAAGATTCTTTTCCAGCAATATGAAGATTGAATTTTCGCCATTTTTTTCGGGAGGCAAGAAATAACTATATAATATTTTTTTAAAAAAATTTTTTCTTCTTCACTGGTTTCCTCGAATACGTTCAATATATTCCTTGTACACAACGAAAAAGTTATTTTGTTTTAATTTTCAATGTATGATAGCGTACATTAACAGATTTTTCAGTTAAATGACTTTTCCCTCAGTTTTTCCACTAAAATAACTTTAGTAAAATTACATAAGAAGATTGTCAGAAATACTCTGCATCTAAAACAGATTGTTAAGTTGAAGTGACAATCCACAAGCCGCTCTTGCTATAAAAACTCTCTGACGCCAAGCTTAGAAGTGAAATAATTATTTCTCTCTTTTTGAGTGAGTAACTTCTTATGTAACACTCCTTCACGTCATGTTATATAAAAAGGAAATTTTTACAATAGAAATTGAAGGTTATTATTTTACGATTAGATGATATAAAGTTCGTTTCATAGATTACAACCCTGCTATTCGAAACTGAATAAATAGACTATGAAGCGCAAATGACATTCAATCAACCTATGACTATTGTATAGGCTTCAGTTATAACTCACGCAATCCGTTCCACGTGTGGAATAATAACAGGCTTAAAAGAAAAAAATGAAGGTTATTTTCTGATTTCAATAGATTTGGAGACAAAAAATAATTTAGTCTTAGAGTGAAAATTCTACATTGTTAGTTACTTCCGTTAACTAGTTACGCAATAAGCAACTTTTGCTTTTCAAATGCCTGCAGCTGCTGCTCTGTTAGTTTATATAAAGTGTAAATAGCAATACATGAGAAAATTTCTGAACTAAGTCAAAAAACGAATAAACAGCAAGTTTTCTATTTCAATTTTATTTCAATTCAAAATTTTAAACTAAAATAAATGTTCATCGGCGCTGTAACAAGTTCTTAGCTACAATAATAAGCCTCGTTTTTACATTTTCAATTGCGAGTGAGAATAGAGGTATATCCGTGTTGAATGTCTATCATTCCAGCATTCACCTTATACAAAGCAGCAACTATAGTAACACACTACTGGTCGCGCTTGCGTAAAAATGTGCTTAGCTGTTAAATACTATTCAAGGAGTTGGCAGTAATGTCGCTAGATGGGGTGAATAATTAGAGTTGATAAAAATACCGGTAGATGGCGGTAAGAGTGCGGGGGGCATGCTGTAGTTAATAATAACACCGGTTGATGGCAGTAGTACCATTAGCCCCGGAAATAAGTGTATTTCCACGTTTACGAAAAAAAAGTCGGAGCCGTGAGCCAATGCCCTATCTCGCCCATGTGAAAATCTGCCGTTGAACGAAGAGATTACAATTACTTGTCCGGTTGTGCAAGCTACCCTCTAATATTTCTATTCTTGATGTGTGTTACAAACCATCTTGCTTCTTATTCTTATCATTCTTTAACTCAGTGAACGCTCACATAACACACACACACACACACACACAGAGAGAGTACACATGCCCATAGTTCGGGCTGGTAACAAGCAGCAGCTCCTTTGCTTTCTGTTTTCTTCAGGTTGAAAAACGAGAACGATCAGGTGTAAAGTGAGCTTTTAGGCTTCTCAGCGGGTAGAGAAGTACAAGAGGGTAGGGAAGATCGTTGCCTCCATAATTCTTTATATGTAGCAAATTTTGGGCAACCGAAGTGGACTAGCATACACACACAGTTTCCCGCACCCTTGTCAATGTGGATGGTGTTTCCAATTTCCACTTCAGAAATAATTTCTCGCAACTATTTTTCTTCTCTCCAGGTCAATTGATTCAATGGAAAGGCAGTTTTTCACAAGCGTCTGCCGACAGCATTTGAGGAACAGCCGAATGCGCCTGAGAGATCGCGAATGGCTACTACTTTCCGGATGTTAGCTTGTAGCAAGTGATTGCGGTGTTTGAGACAGCTCTATTGAGATGCATTTTGCACTTTGCAGAGAATACTGTGCATTCGTGTGTGTGTGTGTGTGTGCGTTAGTTTAAAAAAACTGAAATATTGAACGTCGGTAGAAAAAGCAGGAAAAATCGTTTCCCCTAATTTGCCGTGCTACTTTGAAAAATAAAGGTTTTTTTTTTTGCTATTTCGGAGCAGCTACATTATTTGAATGTTATTAAATAGTTAAAATGTTAGTTTTTGATTATTTTTCTTAAACAATTCGTTCTAAAGAGTAAAATATAATTTTCGTTTATGCATGTCTAAAAGAAAAGCATCGGGTTTTCTTTATCGTAAAGTCACTTAAGAAATTCTTGAACTTTGCGCACCGCATGCTTTTCATTTTAGTTATCGATAAACAAAATTACTTTTTACTTTTACGTAGGAATTGTTTACCAAAAATATGTCTTTTAAATGTGTTATATTTTTTTCGAGTTATTTTGGGGTTCTGATATTTTCCCTGAAGCTTATGCTATGTGACTTGAATCCTAAAGTGTTCTGCAATCAGTCAAACTCCACATCTTTGCAGGCTAATATTTATTTTAGGATAAAGAAGTCCATATTAAAAAAATATATATCAATATATAGAAAGATATCAAAGTAGCAATGGAATATTTGTATTGCCATCCGACTTACGTCGCTGTTCAAATAGTCATTATTGTATTACGTCAGGAAATTATTTAAATTAAGATTGCAACATTTGAGGAGAGTACGAACCATTCTGAACACTACAGAAATGTCTGTAAAAAGATTTTCAAATACATATTTTCTTAAACAATTCACACTAAAAACTAAAGAATAATTTTGTTTTCGCATCACTAAAAGGAAAAACGTGGGGCGCACCAATTGAAGAATTATTAAAGCAGCTATATATAAGAGCGCGCCGCATGCTTTTCTTTTCCGTCATGCATAAACAAAATTATTCTTTACTTTTTAGTACGAATTGTTTAAGAAAGCATGTCTATAAAAACCTTTATTATTATTTTATTTTTATTATTATTCCCGTTCACATTTCGTCCTCACGTCCACATTTCGATAGCTTCCAATTCCCTTTATTCCTCTTCTTGCAGAGTTTCAGCTGTATCAAACGAAAATCTCAATACAAAATAATTAATATATTAAAGAAAGAATTACAGAATCAATTAAAATAGGCATTTATAAAAGAACTAATTAAAAATCTATAAGTATAAAGAAAACCTATATTTCTCTGTCTCTGATAATTATTCTTAAACATCAGTATAAGCTCATTATTTACTTTGCTCCAAACATTGATTTTTAATAAGTATTGAAACGCTAAACTGGCACACACAAAGAATATTAGAATTCTTTAAAGATCAGGTGCATCCGGTACACACATATACCTGAGCCAAAGATGCCTAAAGGTTAAAATTAAAATTCAAGTTCAAACAGTTAGAACATGTAGTTTTATAAACATTGTATACTAATTTTATGATTTCCGCACACAACTTAAAGAAAACTGCCACAAACATCTATGGCTTCATCGAGATTCGAAATGAGAACCTCGGGAACGTTGGCCTAACGCTCGCCTATCGAGGCTGGCAAGAAAACTGGGAATTAACAAGTCCTGGGAAAGGATCGCAATAATGGTTTTATAGGGAGGCTTAATAAAGAATAACACCACATCATTTCCAACTAACTTCTGGTCACTAAAACTACATAGTTGAAAAAAAGAAAGTAAATTATAATGACAAATTTCCAACACAGCTAAAATTTTAAGAAAATTATCATACAAAGTATTCAACTTAGAAATATTGTCAGTATCAAAATGTTATGTACAATTATTACGCTCTTGTCTAAAGTATACTTCACTCTGCCCCTTGCCCCCTGCTAGTTTCCTCCTTTGCTAGAACTTGCGTAAATTCTCGACCCCAAGCATTCGTGATCTCTCGGGTGCATTCGGCAGTTCCCCAAATGCTGTCGGCAGACGCTTGTGTGTTTTTCTATATTTAAATTAAGGAGTCCTTTAAGTTGGAAAGTCTGTGATAAAATATATATTATCAAAAGTGTTTTTTTTAATCATTTCTCTGGAATAATGCCCAAAAATAAGAATAATAATTCTTGATTTTTTCGCCTTGTTTATTATTCTGAAGCATGACCTAACTTTGAATCATCCCGCCGGCTATTCTGGTTAAAGCTTATCCAAATTCTCGCAGCCCAATTAAGTACATGTTCAAGTAGTTCGTAACTCTGATTAAGTAAGAGAAACTCACTTAGGAACGTATGACAACTCTACGATATATATATTTTTCAATTTTACACGTTTCCAAAACCAGGAAAAGAAATCATGACTCTTAGGTGGAAAGTTAATCAAAACGTGCAATAGCGCTCACCGAGCAACCGTAGCTCAGTTCACAGAGTCTTAACTTCACTTTCGGGAGATCATTGGTCCGACCCAGCACCCGACCGACAGAGGTTTTCCAGGGTTTTCTGTCACTAAAGAAATGAAAATGCCGAGATCATATCTTAAACCTACGATCAGGCCGATTACTTCTCGCATCCTTCCCCTACCCTAGACAGCCCTGATTCTTAGATGCCTAAAGGTCATAAATGGATTTAGCTCAATAGCATCACGCGTGTACCACAGGAGTCTACGGAGAATAAGGACAGGTTTCACGGGAACTTTACTTTAATGCCTCTGCAGCATCTTAAGGCAGTAATTCATCCCAAGGAGAAAGGAACGGGTTAGGTATTGATTATGTTCTTAACTCAATGGGTATCAAAGCATTAGCCAGCATGACTGATAAATACCTCGAAATGACGGATCCCTGAGTTCGATCCTACGTTCAATCGGCTTTAAAATAATTTGGGGACGAGCATAACCCTCAGCGATATACTGCTGTTACATATGAACCTTCTCATCTGTCGAAAATTGTAAACAATTGCAATTGCTATTATAATTATTTCTGATATGATTATAAGAATTAGCAAAGTTGATTTGGCTCCTCCTCGGCAGAAAATATTTCTCAATAGATTAAATATGATACCGGAATTAAACTTCTGCTTCCATTCATAAGTTTTTCGAAAATTTAAAAAATTTTCTCCAATATTCTCAAAGTTTATATCTTTTTTAACTTACATTTTTGGATGAGGCAGACAGTTAGACAGCTCTGACCTAAGTGTGACACATGTATGGGGGATTATATATCTCAGCGAGCGCTCTTTCAGGAAGAGGGAAGAAGGTATGGGCAGGACCATTGTCTAAGTGCTATGCCGATATTCGCCTAGTGAAGCTTAAACAATCCATGGAAAACCAATCAGTAATTTAGCAGTACTTCTTGAACTTGTCTGTCTTCCCAATGCCGATTCAGAGTCCGTGAACGTAACCACAGAACTACGGAAGCTTGCAATGTTTGATTTCTTGCTATTATACAAAGTAGATTAATATTCAATCCGTTATTTGACTTAATAATTTCCATCAACGAAGCCCTATCCAAGCTCAACGAGATCAACGAAAGTTTTTGTTAGTTTCATAATACTACAAATTACAATACTTTTGTGTTGACTAGAGCGTGTTGTTATTGTTTATTATTATTATAACCACCACCACCAATAATAATAATACAAAAGATGGTGTAATATTTTGTGCACCACCTGAAGTTCAGACCACGAGCAGTCACTGATACATACGTATATATATATATATGTTTCTTTGTTTCCAAGATTGGTCAATATATTTGCGAGGCGCCATAGGGTAGAACATTCACATACGCAGTAACCTACACCATTTAGATGCGAGCCATGCCAAATCTATGGCGATCACATCACTGGTAAATATAAAGAGCCTCTAATCTGTGGATACTATTAAGAAAATTACCCAGCAAGAAACTGCAAAAATCTACAAGATCCACAAAAATGCTATCAATATCAGCAACAACATACTATATATTCATACAAATGAAAAAAAAAATCGGAACTTTTACCAGAATACAATCTGACTGTTGCTTCTTTGAGCTTATCCAAACCTGATCCAGCAGTTGAATACTTTATACGATCGGAATTACATTCTCAAACCTCTACCCATTCACCAAGAAGCTATCACCAACAAAATCCGTCTTGCACCCAAAGACTTCTTCAATCACGAAGCCCTTGTTACCTTTTCTGGTCCTAATATTTACTTTCCAGTAGCACCGTACACTCCTACATAAAGCCATAATGCATCGTCGTTCATATCATCTTTGGACAGTGACCGTAAGTGTTAAAAATTTATGCTCACCTGTTTTCCATTAAGACATGGAGTCGCCCCTAGATTAAGCAGATTCAATCATTTGTACCAGTGTCAACAACGTGTCGACGACAATGCATTGAATTTCAACTTCACCTCTTCATTATAGCATCACCTGAATTTGCCTAATACTATGATTGTAAGCAAACCTTATAACGTCCAGTTTCAAGATATAATGAAATAAAGGATAAATAAAAATTCCTTTTAACTCCCTGAAACACCCAGTTTCTCCCACGAAATCCCGAATTCCTACACACTCTTCCCTGAAGCAAGGGTGCAGCCCTTCGGTGAGTCAAGTCAAACTGGTAACTAGCAAAGCGCAAAAAAGGATTTAAATATTTTTTTAAATAAGTCATTGTTAAGAGATTGATTCTTTTTCAGAATACTTAAAATTTCTCTATGAAAAGTTCTGGAGAAAAATGTTTAAAGAGCATTAGGCTTTAATGTTTATTTTGTGAATTACACTTTTAAAAAATATATATTTGTGTACATATAAAGGTCTCAATCAAAGATAAGGTAGCAACCATAGGTAAAAAACTCGGTTATGCTTTATGGCTGCTCTACTAATCAATAATATAGTCTACACCATTCTGTAATATTGTCACCCACCGTTCAGGAGATTCGCGATCGTATTGTGCTAAATACCGGCTTCTAGGGAAAAAAACTAATCAAGTCAGGAGCTCATAACCGTGTCGCCGGAGAAAAATCTGCCACGTAATAAATTTGACAGTACATGAAACAGATGATAGTTCGAATGCGCTAGGTCTGGGATGGTATGCTGAATGTGGTAAAACCTCCTTTTCCAGCTACTGAAGGACTGCTTTCCTCATGGTTGCAGCGTGAGGTCTGACGTTGTATACATGGAGAATCAAGGGATGACATCTTCTCCGCAATACACAATTGCAGCCGATGCAGTTGTTCCAAATACTGGGGCACATTCCTGGCGAGCAGTTCAAAGTGAATGATTCCTTCTTGATTCGAACAAATGGACAACAGTGTCTTGAGTGTATGCAAGTACTTTCTACATAAGTTATTTCCTTTCTGTTTTGGCTGAGTCATTATATCCTGTGTGTGACGTTGATGTTTGGACTTTCCTCTTCTCGCTGAACATCCGAGGAACCAACACACCACGTTTTTGCACCTTTATCATAGAATGCGGGTCTCTGCCGATGATTGTATGGTCACAGATCATATGTGTGGAAATTCCCGTGTCGTTTGGTGTGGATTCGTATCAATTAATGCGTTCAAACGGTTTTCATAAAAGTCTGATTACCATACAGACCGTAGGGTGTTGTTCATGTCGAAACGTCCCCTCTTGAAACGCATATACCACCTTTCACAAATGGCGTTATCGCCACACACTCCTCAAATGTTTTCGGCGGCGCCCAAGGCTGACACAACTCCATTCAAGACAAAAAACATAATGTGCTTGAAATATTTGCTTTATGAAAGAACGCAGGATAATAAAGATATGTGACAAGGATCGGGCACTGAACCGTTTGTATAGGCACGTTTACCAATGCTTAACTTATTTAAAAGTGCGTATACGTATTATCTACGGTCGACACTGTTAGAGAAAGTGGGGAGTTAAATACATTGATATGAAATTACATATGAGATTTATCGAAGCCAAAGGATGCAAGTGCCATTGCGGAATAAAAAAAAATTCAAGGTAATATTATAAATATGACGTGAAATATATGTGACATAAAACTGTAATATTTTGTACAAAACAAACCTGAATATTAATGTGACAATGTAAAAAATACGACAAGTTGAAGACATATATATCGGATTATATGTAAAAATAAATTACTTAGAACTTTTTTATTCGTCAATGTCACTTCTATCCCTTGGCTCCTGGAGGCGACATGTATTCTCTTTAATTTACTTCTTACATTACAAACCTTTCGTCTCCAACATTATCAGTAAGCGTAGTTTGAATGGCAAAACAAATCCCTCGTTCAGTCGTTATATAAGCAACTTGATCACTATCAAGAATTGCCGGTCGAACTCCCGAGCGAGTAGTCTGAAATGTGTAGAAATCTATCTCCTTCGGATTAAGCATTAGCTGTAAGAAAGTGAGAATATATTTATTAAAGAAAATTAGTCAACTACGAAATAACAGAATTAGTCGATTAAATTTTATATTCAGCAACATTATGCGAAAATAACAGAGAAAATAACTTACGGAAACTAAGAAAGTACTAATGTATAATACCTGCTCATAAAAGTCTCTGAAATTACTCTGTATTGAAGATATTTAGTAATAACTTGCAAAATGTTTGAAACTCAAATACTCATTATTTATTTTAGATTTTTATTGTAGACATTTGCATCATATAATCATAACATTTCAAATAATTGTATTAGATAAATTAAAAATCGTTTGTTTAAAAATAAAGGACTCTTTCTCTAGAAGTGCTTTGGATAAACTGATGATAGAATATATCTTAATGTAGCAATCCGTACTCCTTAAAAGAAATAGGTTTTGTGAAATATGAATATGAGAGCAACATCTTACTCCTGTACGTTTAATAAGATAGTATGCTCAACAAAGAGACACGTTCGGTAGCGCATAGCTTGCTTAATAACAAGTATTTCTACATAAATAATGAACAGTGTAATATGTTCGGTGAACAGTATTTTGCTTTGAGAGGAATGACATAACAACATTCTTATATGGACTTTAATAAATTCCTGTATTTGAAAGTAATAACTCTAATTATTAGTTCTCCCCTAGAATCATTGCGGTGCACTGAATAACGGAATAACTTCGATGTCACATGACAAATATCAAACCAATCTTACATTGTCTTTTCTCGTTACGTGGGCTATATAAATTATAAGATTGACAAAGAAATCATCAATGAGATCATATCAAAACCTTCCTCGAAATTTCGCTGACAAGGCCGAAGTAGTGGTGTCTTAGACTTCTCAAAGTATGCCGTCAGGGTATTAAATTTCACACCTGTTGGCCAAAAGTTTGGGTTTTTAGACGTTACCAGTGACCTTAGGTGACCCTGGAAGGGTTTCTGGGAGGGAAAATGTGACCCGGGACTTCCCACACTTCCTCTAGATGACTCGTGTGAAAATAGTGTGTATTTCCGGCCGGTGATGATTTTATTACGATACAATATTAAAATAAAAGACAAGTTGTGGAAGTTGGGGATAAGATATTGAGACGTAATATCCTGTTCAAATATAGAAGTGTCTTTTTGGCCTTCCCTTTTGTATATATGTGTGTGAATTAACGTATAGCATCTTGTATTGGAGTGTGATAGAGTATGTGAGAGAGGTTATAACGAAACGATGCATGATATACCACGTATGAAAAAGGTTGTGACGAAACGTTTCACCCTGGAATTGAACTAGGGACGGGATGATCCGAATGTTTGGGAAAACATTAATATTACAGTAGGAAAAGGCGATGGCCATGATAGAGCTCATGAATCATTTTGTACTAAACATGATTAATATTATCCACGCCTAAATACATACGAGATATTCAGAGTGTGGATAAAAAATATAATTGAATCCTGGATAAGATAAGATAAAATTAATTGTCTGGGTGGTAACATCACTATGGCGTAAGCCCGTCCCGATAATTGAGGTCCTGGAATCGAAACAAGTCGCCATTGGAACATATTATAATCGGTAAGACATACTTGAGACATATCCCTGGATGATCACAGTTATATGGGAAATAAATAAATAAAATGATTATGTTGTACTTGTACAAGAGGAACCGACATAGGATTAGAATTTTTTATGCCACTGTATGGTACTGTATTAGAACATGCCACTGTCTTAGTATTAGAATATGCCACAGTCTCCCACATGCTTAAATAATCATGAGAACGTGAGGGTAGTCGAAGGAGAAAATGTTAGAAGTACACTGAATGTGCTTGTGATGACAAATTCGAAACTAGATGACTTGATTGAAATCTTAAGCTTCTAAGGACAGTATATCATAAGGTTACTGACAGGAATCGATTCTCGGATCTCTTGATTACAAGTAGGTGACCGTTATCACTTGCTCATTGTGGATACGGCCGTGGGGGTATCGGTTAGGAACCTACGTATTATTGCGATGAATGAATAAGAGGCACTGGAACTTGATAGAAATCGTATAGAGGCGAAAATGATGTATGAGAAGTGCACTAGAATGTACTTGAGAGAAATTGAATGAGCATAGATTCGAAACTAGACGGTTGTATTTCTACTAGTAAGACAATAGAGATTATTACTTACAGAATAAAAATAAAATCGGTTTTTGAAGGTGCCTTGATTGTCATCCTAAGCTTCTAATGATTGGATCTATAGTTTATCGAGGGGTTTCCCCGTGGGTCTCGAACCCGGAATTCCCTTTATGGTAAGACATGGATTTTTACCACTTACCCATGCGCGACAGGTCTATGAGGGTATGGTGTTATGGAGATGTGAATATACTTGTGAGAAATTGAATGGCCGCAGATTCGAAACTAGATGGTTATGAGCGTCATGGTTTGAGAGTCTGCCTTGGAAAGTTATACTTAGAAGCAAAGATATAAAAGACACTTGAATTCGGAACGAGACGATCATGAAGCTAATGTTATGATGTTGCTTTTATCAGCCTGTCTTGGAAAATCGTACATAGAAGTGGATGCCGCTTACCCGAGCGAGGACACTTAAAATAGTTATTGCGTGATGATGAATAATAAAATAGGAAAGGAAAACTGTACATGGAATAGTTCCCCATAAGAGAGGTGCCTTCGAGATACGAAGTTTTAAGTGGTTTAAAACTAAAAAAAATAATCTCAGAAAGACTTATTAGGAGCTGTCGCAAACCATAAAAGCACAGTAAACTCCGGTAAAGATTGAGAGTATATCTAAATAGAAAGTTGAAATGAATTGAATCGAAGACAGTTTCTGTTGAATATGAATGGAAAGTGTAGAGTTCCGACGTCCTATATCGAACCCTACTCCTTCGAAATATGAAGATTTATGATGTTCAAAGTTAATGTTTTTCTTTAGTTTGAGAAAAGCTTCCTAACCACTGATGCAACATATGCTCGATGGTGTACGACTGGTTTGTGTAATATTCGCATCGATCCTATATGAACACAAGGTCGTGGAATTTTCAGGAGTAAGGACTGCGCTAATCATCATCGGGCATCAAGTAAGAATGCGCATACGGAAGCGGATTGTGGGATCTTGGCATGGTTGTTTGTACGAAAACCTCTTAACCAATGTGACATTGGTGGAGAAAAATCCCTGTGTAAAAAGTGTGATAATCATTATAATATTTATATTGTCATTGTTCAGAAATAGAATGTGATTATTACATTTGTTATCTTCTTTTCAGGCCATCAACACTGCAAGCGTTTTATACATTTTTTAAAGATAATAAACTCCACAACAATATGCCACGCAGGAGGTTTGAACATACGATGATAAACGTAAAGATACCGAATTCGAATATGGCAAGATGTATTGCTCAAACAAAATTTGTTCCTCTCTGTGTGGGGTTACAACGTTAAGAACTAGAATGATGAAGAGCGCAAGCCCGGAGATAAGCGGAGTGACGGAATTTATTGACTCGTGCTTGGAAATTGTTTTAGCACCGACTTAGTTTTAGCTATACAGTATCACTCTTTGCATCGTGTGACGAGGCCGAGAAGGGTGCTGTACAAGTTATATTACTTGATGATGAGGCACCGTTGTTACTTGAAGCGGATGAGGTACTTTATGAATCAGGTAGCGCTGGATGTTGGAGAAGAAAAGCCAGAAGTTATAATACTCAACGAACTTGCGAATGATAGTGTGTGTGTGTGGATGTACATTGGAAGTTCCCTCAGTGAACTGTATTTGGGATATGATCACAAGTTCGAGACTGGTTACTCTGCAAAGCCTGTTCCTTTCACTGGTCTAACCCCCTGGACGCATGACTGTAATGGAGGAAATTACTTTAAAAAGCAAACGAAACGTATTTTGTTCAACGCAATAACTCTGAAAGAACTGTACAAGTTATACATTAACATTCATCCTACAATCGGTGGCGCATATAAGTGCTTCTGTATAAGTGTGAAAATTGTGTACAAAATAGTGTTGGGCTTAGCTGAAACAGTGTTAGTGAACAAGGATAACTGAAATCTAAGCCCCAAATCCCAATTGACTAACCATGACGGTCAATGGATACGAGTTTGAACTTACCTCTTCAAAATTGAAGGCCTGATTTGAAAAACATCCTAAGTCCACCGGAGTATATTTTTCAGGAGGAACGAAAAACAGTCCAAGGTCTATGTATATTATGCTATTCATCGAGATTACTTTGTATTAAAAATAGGGTTTCTCTGGTGGGATTAGCATGTAATATTTATACAAGTGGATGGCCCTTTGAACATTGATACCAACGAACAGAAAAAGTGCAAATACGAAGAAAGTGGACTTGGGTTGTTTTTCAAATCAGGTCTTCAATTATTCCCCTGAATTCCACGCTTTGCTGAGCCCTCAATTCCAGCTGGATCTGTATGGAGTCTGAATAGTGATTGTGTAGAGTTAGTGCAAGATTAAATGTGAAACAACGTAAACGTGGCGGTGTGTATTGTTTAGTCTGACTAACGTATTAAATATATCCCTTCCACGCATGCGCCATCTGTACTCATGCGCGCGCAGTTCCTGTAGAACCCAAAGCCACTCAAGTTCTAACAAACAGTTGTGCTGAACAGATAAGAGGAAATGGACGGCTAACGCTATACCTAAGTGTTAACACGTGAAGAACTCTGTTGATGTGCAGTAGATATGATCCGGTGGAACTATTTTGAGAAATTTGCTAGTTTTCACCATGAAGATCATTTGAAGTGTAACCAAAAGGAGAATGATGAATATATTGTGGACATATTAATGAATCTAACCGTAGTTCTTGTGCTCCACAAACTATTTCACAATATATATTATGATACGAAAATCCCTTTGACAGATTTTCAGTTGTGGCTTTCAGAAATGATAACCCACCATTTGGAAGACGTCCGTACTATATTGCAAACTAAACTTTTCTCATTGTATGCGAAGTGAGTGTGTCTTGAAAGTGAATAGTAAACTATCTGACATAAGATGAACGTGCAAATGAATGTTTTATCCCCTTGAACTGCGTATTTAATGCAATGACCACGTGCTGTATCACAAAATCTAGACTCGTTTCTGTGATTAAACCTGCAATTACTAGCTGGTGTATGTAGTTTCATAAAAAATTGTTTATTGGTTATTGAATACATTGAGAACATTAACTTAGTAAGATACCCGGAGACCCATTTATGAACATTACTTAAACTCAAACTTACAAACTGCTTAGAACAAGGTGTAAGTGTTGTATATTGTGCTTTTTGTGATGGTAGAATAAATACTACGTAGAAATATTCAGGCGTTGTGTTTGTTATTTGTCTTAACAAAGACCATATCTTTGGTTTCAGTTATGTACCACTTAATATTGAGAATACTTCCTTTTGTTGAATAATGAATACTATAGGTAAAGTGTACTGCATGATTGGATCAAACATAGGACAGACGTATCATTAGCGTAACCTTCACAATTGCATCTTACTTACTCTACGGTACTAGTTCCACCTAGTATTAGATCACACATGTAGACTAGTCTAACATGATAATGTTAACGTTCTATGAATTCTACATTAATCTCTACAGCCTTCTTAAATCCTAACGAAAAATCTTTTAATAGTAATATCGAACAGAAATAGTATACATTAGTACTCTCATGAGAAATAACGTCATACGTCTCTTGAAATTCGTTCCAACCACTTGAAAGAATGGAATATACGTCATGTTTTGTGGTAAGTAGGTTCAGCAGCTGTGAGATCATTTGTTCCAGCGTAGTTCGAGGTTAAGGCGCACATTCATGTTCATGATTGCCGGAGTACAAAACATGCTTATCACTAGGAAACACAGACAAACTGTAAAGTATAAACTAGGTCGAATGTTGTCTCAGTCCGTAGTTGCCTTACGTCTTAAGATACATCGTTTTCATGCCATGCATACTACACTCAAACTTTATGCCAAAGCCCACCACCTCTTGATCTTCGTATTATAAAGCACATTAATTATAATTCTCATTGACGAGAAAAAAATTAAATATTTGTAGGAAACGGTTGCAAATTCGTCAAGAGGGATTAGACACACTTGGTGATGCTAACATCTATTCGCTCTGATTACTTGTTAAGAAGTTGATAGATCTCTTGCTGAAGAAGACTATCCAATTAAAGTTCATAAGACATGAATGTCATTGGTTCAGGAATTCACCTATCCAAATGGAGAAAACAGGGTCGAACCTCCACTGGACCGACTCCAGTCGGTCGGGTCCCACTCGGTTCCTGATCGTCAGGACGACAACGGAAGCAAAAATCTACCAGAAAAACGCTCATATTGGCCGCCGTCGGTCTTACCATTTCCCGACAGTCAAAGTCGGGGGTCAGTCGGGCACCAGGCGTTTGCCGCTCTGCACAGCTAAGAAGGCATATGGTTATAAGAAACGTGTTTAGTTGGTCAAAACAAAGGATGAATCTCGTCTCTTGGTGTACACACAGTTAGTTTCATTTTATCCGTTGCTGTGATCATGATTTACGATGTTAATTTTCCAACAGTAAATAATCCCAGTGACTGCTGTGGGTTTCGAACAGAGTACGTTCTGCATTTCTCATTGGTAGTTCGTCCATGGATCCACGTTATTAGTTTGCTGCTCTTTTACGGTATCTGTATTAGCAGGCAGTCTAGATAGGAGTTACTTTGGGTTTCGAACAGAGTACGTTCTGCACTTCTCATTGGTAGTTCGTCCATGGATCCACGTTATTAGTTTGCTGCTCTTTTACGGTATCTGTATTAGCAGGCAGTCTAGATAGGAGTTGCTACGCGTTGTTCTCTATCAGTACAAATAAAAATAAAGGATCATTTCTTTTTTTCTTTCTTATGTGCAGTTTTTCTTCTTTAACTCCTTGATCATCGCTGCACTATTAAATTTGTATTGCTCAATAAATGTAATATGTCACCCTAGAAAACACACATAAAGCGAAATCTATGTCATAGATTAACGCCCTATTAACGAAATTAAATGTTCGTTGAAATATAGTTTAAAATTCACTATTTTCAACATGCAAAAGATAACATGAAAAATGTAGTTAATTTAATTGTATTTTCTTGTTTTGTATATTTTTCACTACAGATTTCTGTACAAAGACGAATGAAATTAAGATATAAATGTGTTTTAATGTAATAAGCATATTTTAATATTAGAGAGTTACTGCACTCTGCCAGAATTCTGCCCATACATGCTGTCGCCCACATTTCAACCGTTGGTGTAGAGTCGGGTTCAAAACAAGTGCCGAGTGAAGACACGATCCTAACTGACATTTGCAATTAATTTTTTAATCTCTACAATGAAGAAATTAATGACTATTGTAGATGTATCGTGACTATTACTGATTTTATTACAATTGTTTTCTACAGACTGTCTCAGATAGTTGATGGCCTTCCTCTCGACTATTCTTGCCGTCATATTCCCGCCTTGTTAGGACATGGTCGGCATTTTCCAGTCCCGACCAAATCCCAACCCCATAGTCGGGACAAGGGAGGCAAAAACCTTTCTCATCCTTTTGTCAAACATTTTCACAAAATTTACTGGTGTGTTAGGTATACTGCAAGGATCTGTTTAAGCTAGTTAGATCACTCCTAGCTTCGTTCTTTAGGCCACGTTGATACATAATTTTTGCCTAAAACGCCTATTTGACGTAGGGCCGCCGGTGGCCCGCCCTTAAATGCCATTTTTCGCGACTGTCACACCTCAAACGCCGTGCCGATGACGGCAAAAATGGACCATCGAGGTTGGAGCGCATTTCCTCACTGGGATGGTTTGAATATAACTGACTAGGGAATCATACTAAACACGATGACGTTTCGAATAGAAGTTTAGTTTACCATTAGATATGAAGAATGAGCATTTGTGTTTGTACAGATCTTGTAGATCTTAAAATGTGTTATAACCAGCATACGCCACTGGGATACAGAACACTTACTAATATGTGGATCACGTTTCTATAATTTTCCTGTTCTAACGCATCTTGAATGTGACGTAAACCGCATAGAAACCCTCGGAGAGCAGGCAATTGAAATATTATTCCACCCATACCTGTGTCGTATAATATACATTGACAATAGTGAGTCATATGCACAGGGTTTCATAAGGTGTGCAAAAAACTGTTAACGAATGTGGAGTATAAAAGAAAATTGTACTATATACTATGGACATAAGACCGGATATATGGAAGCTTTAACTTAATTTTACCATTCTACTGGGACTCCTATGATAGAAGAGTAAAAAGGAATACACAGCATGTTTTAATTAAAAGTAAAAGAAATAAGAACATCAATCCTAATAGGAAATAAAATACGATTCTGAATTCTTTAACTAAATGTTCTGATGAATATCAAATTCTGATATGTGACTTCTACAAAATAAAATGGTATTTTGAAAATTTTTAATAAAAAATCATTGTGTTTATAAGTTATACGAAACATGTAATGAAAAGTTAATAATATTTAAAAAAAACATATGATTTTTCAGTTCCTGTTTTGCTAACATATAGAAAGTAAAATGTAATTCATGACTTCGTAATTTTATAAAGATATTTTGTGTTTCTGGTTTAAGAAAACTTCTCACGTTTTTCAAAAAGTAGTTTTACGAAGAGAAAGTGACTTACAAGTTTCAAAGAAAGATTTCCGTTTTACAAAAAGGTTGTTTCATTTTTGTTTCCACAAAGTTTCTAGTTTAAGAAAACTTCTTACCTTTAAAGAAAATTTTTGTTTCAAAAATAGTTTTTCGTGCTTTCTTAGTTTACAAAATAGAAAGCCATTCAAGGCTTTTTATAAAACCTTTTAAGTTAACATTAAATATTTTGCGTTTCGCATAGTTTTTAAAACATAATGTTCATCACACTTGGTAGCAATAATCTTTCAGGAAACTGTTTCAGGTTGTGTACCATTTTATAAAATGCCATTTGCAGTTTTCTAAGAGTAAAAGTATTCTAAGAATGTTATTTCACAAGCGTTAATTTCTACAAAGTAAATTCCCACTCAAACATCTGTAAAAATAATTTTATGTTTTACAAAACGCTTTTTATTACACACACTTTCGGGACTTCTTTTATACAAAATTTTAAATTTCGCATACAAGAAAACATTTAGTTAGGAAGGTAATATGCGAATGTGTAATTTGCTTAATAAAGTTTTAAAGTGATTGATTTTATTAAAAAACAGTTCATTTGTTATGTGAAATTATCATCAAGTTTTACAATTTTTAAATGTTAAAGAATTGTATTATCTGCACACAAGCAAACATTTCTTTGAATGCTAATGAGTCTTTTACCTTCAAGAATTACATATACATGATTGAAATAAATGTAGAGGAGTCATATTATTGGGGCATAGTTTGTAATCTTAATAAGGAACACTTTATCATAACAAAACCATGCATTACATTCTTTCTTTGTATGAAATAGGGAAGATCTAAGTGTAGTTGCCATACCATGTTAATTAAAATGCAAATAACATTTCCAGATTGAAAAATCATTTTTTGTTCTATTGAAAACCGCAATTTACATTCCACAAATATTTGATTCTAAAATGTTAATATTGTGATCAACGTCTTTTCTTTTATTCATAGATGCGTTATGGTCTTTCATCCACTACTCAGCTTGAATATTGAACACCTCATTTTTGCCACTGTTCATAGTATATTGATTGGTGGCATACATACTAGTGTCGCCATTACCACTATGGTAATATCACCATTGTCCTTGTCCATACTATGGTAACTAATATCCACCTCCATAGCAACATCGACACTAGGCCAAATATACAAACATAAAATTCGGCTGCTTCATGACGAATAAGTACGTAAGGATCTGTGAGTAATTTACTATAATAACTCCATGTGACTATTATATTCCACACTTCCGAGAACCCGTAGCGCCCAAGCTCGATAATATCTTGAGCACTCACAACTTTGTAAAACGGCTCCTTCATCGTTGCAATAGTAATATCAGAGAAATGGAAGTAACAGTTCAGGATCGGGATCTCCGGGTTGAAATCCCAAAATTTTGTAATAACAAAAATGTTCCAACATTCAAGTGCGGTTCGAGGATCATCCGAGTTAACTGAATTAGAGAGTAAGTAAAAGGTCAATTTGATTATCCATAGTTTCAAAATCAACTGACAAGAGAAAACATATGGTTTATATAAACTAGGCCTGTTTCACACGAAGTTCGAATAGTCAAAATTAAATTAAGCAGGAAGGTAGGAACACTGGCATTGCGAAGGAATAGGTTAAAACAGAATGCAAAGCAGCACCAACACTAAAAACTCTCACAACCTGAAAGCAGATATTTACACTTCAAGACTCAACTGCAAATAGAAGTATTACAGCAATGAGTAGTGGACATATCACTCAAGCGTGGACGCAAACGAAAACTATCGTATAAAACTATCATGAGGGAGGTAACCTGTACTGAGCATATGTGCAGTAGCATTTTATGATCAACCCCATCATCAGATTTTGATACCGTCTTTTAAAAAAGTCGCGTACGTCTTTATAACATATATACGGGACCAGTAACTAACAGTTCTCGGCAAGTCCCTATTGGTATTGATCGTTCGTTCTTCTCTCAACTAATGGGAAATCAGTTAGTAAGGTATGTTCGAGTACATACCATATTAGTACTTATATTTCTCTACATATCTAGTGACGATTTTAGTGAATTAGATAAGAGTGTTGTTTCAGCATATGGTTACTCACTCGCTCAGTGAAACAATACTACTAGAGTGGTTCATGAAGTATCCTAAGACTAAAACCTTTCCATTGTTTAATAAACATTTTTGAAACATACGGAAACCTGTGCAACGATTCATTTTCGTGTGTTATTAATAGAAGATTTAACTTTTATTTGAAGACAAATTATTTATCATTATAAATTTCTTCATATCCGATGCATAACCTTTGATGACGTATTAATACGTTGTGGAGACTTTTGCAAATCATGTTTTGCTGTAGGAGACGGGTCTATGAACGTTAGAAAATCTGATAAGTGTTGGTATGAAAATTGTTATTAACATTATTCTAAGGTTGAATATGGCGTTGGTATCAACGAACCTGGAAATTTTAAAGCCTAATGATACTATATACAAATGGGAAATTCGTAATAATATGAAGAGTCATCTTGTTCTTTTTATGTAATATCAAAATAGGTGAAGAGAAAGCTGAGTTGTCTTATGTGAAACGATTAATTAGACATATTATTGATAACATCTCTCCCCCCCCCCCTCTCTCTCCTTTATTATCATGCAAAGAAGGGAATACGCATTCTGAAATTCCATAGATGATGATACTAAACCCTACTGATTAGGATAGGCCATAATACCTTTTTCAAACCAAGAGAATAAATTCCCTTGGTATTTATAAGTAATTTTATTTTCCTTCAAACCAGGAAAATATATGTATCTTTCATTTCCTTTAGTAAACACTATGATTTGTACTTTATTATTAATGTAATGTTTTTAAAATACTAAACATATACAACTGGAAGTAATTCAACCCTGAATGTGCAAATGCTGTAATTATCTTAGGTTTCTCATTATCTTATTGTATATAAAACTTTTTTCGTTTAGAAAAGCAATCTATGCACAGTCAAAAGAAATCTTCCTATGATTAAACTTGTACTTTCATGTTGTGTGTTACACAATGGTTATACTATACATTTTCAAGGAGATCATTTATTATTCTTTTTATGCTTAGAATATTTCATCAATGCTGTCTTCTAATATGGATATGGAATGTATAAACACAAGAGTAATGCAAGAATTTTATTCAGAAAAGAAGTGATATCCATTTTTAGAGTGATTTTCTTTGTGTCACTATGACGGAAGGATACTAAATCTAATTATTTTATTACAAAGAAAACACTTCCGTCATAGTTACACAAAGAAAGTAACTCAGAAAATGGATATCACTTCTTTTGTGAATAGAATTCTTGCGTCACTCTTCTTTTTACACGGAAGAGTTTTTATACTAATAAATATATATATATATATATATATATTCTGGAACAGCGCCTTTCAACCTTTTAACAAGTTTTCTATATTTTAACCCCAATTTCTTAGTAATGTTTTTATAGAATCTCTAAGTACTGTGAACGTCCAATATATGTAATGCCTATTTGTGATATATAGCGTCCAGTACAATCATTCAAATTCAGATTTTAAAATCTGTAATTAAAGATCACAAGTACATTAGTTTTCTATTTCATTAGTTTGCTCTCTTTAAAATAGAAACAAAGATAGGAACAATTCATACTTCTTAAAACATCACTTTCCTACTTTCCAAAGTAGTATAAAAACCTGTTTTAATCGTCACTAAACATAGAGTAAAATATCATTTACGAGTTTTTCAGCGACGTCAAAGGCCCCAAAAGTTCCTTGCAGTGTTGCCAACATATTAATATTATCACTAAGGGTTTTCTAGCTATCAAAGAATCATATTTTATCATATATAGAGCTCTGGCGTCAAACCATAAAGGGAGAAATTGATAAATATTTTTATTTTAACTTGTTGTTAAATACATTTTAACTCTTTTGATTGGCAACACGGATTTAGATTAATGATTGGAAGTGTTTCTACGATTTCTTCTTTTTCACATTGTACTGCATTGTCAACCAAATCTTACACCACACGAATATCGAAATGGTATTCATATTATAGCCCAGAGCCTCCTTTACTTTGGTTTAACATTATAGTGAAGAGCACATAAGGAACTACACATTATTACTATGCTGCACTGCACTGGCAATCACAAGGAAATCTATAGACTTCAATATTCGATTAGGCTTTGAGGCGAATACCGGAGCCCAGAGCCTGTTCTACTTTGGTTTAGCATTATAGTGAAGTACTCATAAGCATTTATTGTATTTACATTATGTGCTTTCTTAGGTGAAGTGGCCCACTTTTTACCTCACTGTTGGGAAGAAGGGTGCGTTTCACAGTAAAACTGTTAATCTCAATCTATCGGACGAATCTTAAAATATGGTGGTACCAAATTTTATTAACATCAGAAATCAAATAACAGAGGTAGGACGGTTTAAGTGGACCATATGTACCAGGAGAATATAAGATCATAGGAGGTATACACATAATACTTGACACCACCACCAACTTGCCTCACCTAACGAGGCTAAGTCGAACATTAGAGATTTGTCATATAAGACTGGATCATATAAAATAATAAATCTTTATCAATATAATATAATAATATGTCAAAAACACTAAGACTCAAGTATTGCTGTGGAAATGACCAGAGTTTGCCTGCAGATCGGGGTATTTAAAAAAAATAAACCCAACTTTTGGAGGAGGATCACCAAACATTGCTTTTAGGAACTAACGGTGTCCCTGCTAGAATCTGCTTTAAAAAATTTTTACTCACAATTGTTCCTAAGTTATAGGCGTTTACTTTTTTGTTTGCGAGTAGTTTTTGGACTGAACCCATATGATTACATGCGAGCACTCTAAGCCCCCTGCTGACCTTGGTTTTGGGAATTTTTCTGTGCAATTTGGTACCACACTGCTTTAGTCCTCAATCCACTGACAAAGACACTGATCTATTTTGTATTATTTTCTCTATCTCGGGAGTTCAACAACGAGCCCTTCACTGAGTTTTTTTTTACAGGTAGTGTGGGTATATTGAATTAATATCTTACATTCTAGTCCAGAGCCATTTCCGCTTTAGCATTATAGTGAACATTTATTTCCATAAGGACTCATAAGCAGCTATAGATTGCACTGCACTGAGAACCGCTATAGTGAATAATAAAGTTCATATTTAGGCGAATACCGAAATGGTATATTCAACACAAACCCTAGCTGTCACTTTCGCTTTATCTATAACTATTCCAACATAAACTTTTTTAAAGTGTTTGTAATAAGTTATTATTGCTTAAATAACAGAACTTAATAAGAAATGGGGCAATAAACTGCGGCAATGAACTTGTTTTAGTTAAAATTCTGTAATTAAATTAATGAACTTGCTGTTTCATAAATACACAAATTGTGTGTTACTTATTCAGTATTTTTTAGTATTAACTGGAGTTGCTTGCTTCTGGGAGTTCTTTTATTTCACTGTTGAAATCTTCATATCAAATAAATGTGAAAATTTTCCTGTAGATACAGAGTTTGCGTTAGTGATTTTCGTAATTGTCATGAATTGTGAAATATTCACAAAGCGTGAAGAACTTTGTATAATAGTTCTTTAGAAAATCAATGTTTTTTCTATTTATTGTGAACGTCATTTATAACAATAAGCTATAGAATATATAGTTTCCACATATCAACTGAAAGGAAATAGAGATATATTTCTATGTCCCTGAATTCATTCGTGTTAGTAATAAACTGCAGAGAGAATAACGCTTGTGAACTGTGAAGCGGAAATGATATCCGGTTTCTTTATGTTCTTTTCAGTTAGAATAAAGGCATAAAATAAGAATGAATGAGAAGCGATCACTAAATATATGTATGTAATTATGTATGTATATATATGTGATATGAGCTCCTGCGTAGCCTAGTCGGTAGCGCGCTCGACTTCAGTGCGAGCGGTCCCGGGTTCGATTCCCGGTGGGGGCTCAAAAATTTCGGTGTTGACCCAGCATCGTGAGGACAATTGGGGAGCTGCTGTGAATAAAAGACAGTGGCGATCACAGTGAGAGCTTCGGCTCTCCTCTCCCAACCCGTCTGGTCAGCGTGGGAGCAGTAGACCATCTCCTCCCTTCGGGGAGAGGCCTCATCCACTAGTGGATTGAATATGGCTGTGATTTATTTATATATGTGATATACGCATCATATATTTTAATTTCATTTCGATTTCGATTTTCTGTTTAGTTTTGGGAGTTAAAGTACACCTACTATTGTCGTTTCGCTTTCTACATTATACAACTATTCAATAAGTGATGTTCTTACGTGCAACGGACTAACAATCAAGCTGTACTTGGTTGTTATAGCAACAGTTCGTGCGAACAAAATTATATAGATTTTTCTTTAAAAATATATATAATTAGCGTTACCAACACTACTTGTTTCATATTATATATAGTTTCTTTTATTTACCCCCAAAATGGAAACACTGATTTGTAATGATTGCGGCAAGTCTATATCAAAGTCATATATAAATAGACATATTATTGTTATGCACAGTGTTGAACCAAGTGCAAAAGAATAATGAGAAGTGGAAGAATAGTGCATTCAACGCTACATTAAAAGATTATGTACTCCCTATAAAAAGAGATAATAAATATTCTTGCGACACTATTTCGTTCTTGAACAATAATAAGAATAAATGTATAGAAATAATAAAAATAAACAATATTTTAGAATACAATGCATTGAAGGTGAACTTCACTCTCTCACCAATGTTACTTCATCCAAGTAGTAATAAAGAAAAAAATATTTCACGTGGCATCGGGCAATCTAACATTCTTGAAAGATGATGGGCTACAAGAGAAAATAGAGCAACTCCTTTCAAATTTAATAACACAACAAGAAGAAAGTGCGATTAAAAATTCCGGGTGGAGATAGTGTGAGAAACCTAATCATAGGGTGAAAATCAAAGTGAGTGAACTAAAACCCTTCTCAGCTTCAACTTACATTGAGTTACCACAGTGGGTGCTTAATAAGAAAGCAGTAATTAATATCCAAAATAGTGACGACAAATGCTTCTTATGGTGCATTGCAGCAGTGTTATACCCTATTAACATTCATCCTGAACGTGTATCCAATTATGTGCGATATGAAATGATCCAAGCAATGCATGATATAAGCTTCCCAGTAGCATTACCACATATTAGTAAATATGAACGCAAATAGTAAGATCTGCATCCCAGCAATAAGATAAAGTATCAATGTATATGCTTTTGATGAAACAAAATAATTTCTCCCCTTCAAGTAAGTGAATCGTCACTCGATAGTAACCATAAGCAAATTGATCTTTGTATGTCACAAATGAGTCAACAAACCACTACTGTTTAATTAGACATTTTTCTCGTTTAGTGAGGAGTCAAACTACTTAAAACTCATACATATATTATTATTGTAGGTGTTTGTCACACTTCAATACAAATAAGAAACTGTTGGAACACATTACATTTTTTAAATTGCATGAACCAACAAAAATTATGCCTAACCCAGGACAAAGTGTTAAATTTCAGAAGATAAATTCTCTGCTAGAAAACGATGTCATTGTTATGGCGGACGTTGAGTGTTTCCTTAAACCAATTAGCATTTCTACCCCCAGCCCCAGTACAACATACACTGAAAAAAATCAGCGCTAAGAACCCTGTAGTTTTGGTTATTTAGTCTGTTGGTGCGATGATACACCATCGAAGCCAGTAATATATCGAGGTAAAAACGCTATTGAAAAATTTCTTCTTAACATGGAAAATGAATTGGTTCATATTGTTAATAAGTTATCGATTACACAACCTCTCACCACAATGCCACCACAACAAATTCAAGAATATAACATAGTAATAAGTCGTGCTGTTTGTGATTGCCATTTTACACCAGAGAATTATAAAGTGAGCCATCACAACCACCTCACAGATATTGCAACTTGCAAATGAAACGACGAAGAAACATTGTGTCGGTGCTCCTACATAACTGAATTAATAATGATGCACACTTATTTGTAAAACACTTGGAATTGGGTCCATGTAAAATAAAGCTTATAGCACTAACAGAGGAATGTTACATTTAATTCTCTAAAATGTCTACCATTGGTGATCGTAATATTGAGTTAAGGTTTCTGGATCTGTATCGATTCAGCATATCACTTAAAAGATGAGCGCAATGAGACCATTAAGGGTTGTTTCTACGAGCAAGAACTAATGAAGACCAAACACCCACATGTATATCTAATTAAAAGGTTATACGTAGAACTAAAAGCAAGGTATATGCTAAGTGGTTAGGTTTATCTTCAGGCCATAATTCTTGGATCGATCTCAAAGCTATAATATAGTTATTCATTATATAATGTAAATAGTTTAAGATGTGGAGTGTTAAGAAACGACTTTCGGTACCTAATGATTATGATAAGTTGAAGGGTGAACTTCCTCCTAATAGCATTCGTTGTTTAACAATAGGTAAATCAGGTTCTGGGAAGACAGCATTAGTCACTGACAATTTCATTCTAACTCCGAATTGGCTTGACTGGGAAGGGAGACATTTATCAGTATTCTCTAAAAGCTTAGAACAACCCAAATATCAACAACTGCAACACAATTATAATGATATACAAGATAGGTTAAATTATCAATTCGTTACATTAAAACCTTCTGTTATAAAGTTATATGATTGCAATCGACGGTCTGTTATTATTTTTGATGACTATATATTAGAGAATCAGAATGATTTAGATTTAATTTATTTGAGTTCTATTGAAGGTTATCTGACCCATAATACATCTTGTACATATGTGACAGTTGCTCTTCGTACAGCAGAAAAAAACCTACTAAGTTTATGTTATACAATATTTATCTAACATTTTATGGGAGACTAGAGGATATGTTAGTTTCTCTGTCTTTTAGAGCGTCTTCTCGTAAGGAGAAGAAATTCTGTAGGAATTTTGCTAGTGCCACCATCTCTTTTTGTCTTTTGTGTTTAAAATTTCGCTTATTCCTCGGTCCTGTTCTTGATATTTACCCCACGCGCGCTTCACACAATTGTTTTCATGCAATTAGAATGCATTCTTCTGTTTCTAGTTTACCACATAAGGCACATAAACGATTTTCCTCATCGTCCTTCGGGCTTTTCCATCTATAAATACCCATTCGAAACATTGCAATGACCCTTCTTTTCCTCCTCCCTAACTCTAGATACGATTCTGTACCGTCATTTATTTTAAGTTTTACAAATGTTTCCAGAGAAACTTCTTGTCCGCAATCCACTTTTATATTTCAATTGCTAGTGCTTCTACTTTCTCCTTTAGTATTTTGAATGTTTCTTTTGGTTGCTCTTTCTTATTGTCTATCAGATCGGTCATATTTATCTCCCTTAAGAATTCATAAACTCCCATTAACCAATTGTTATTGTTTCTGTGTTTCATTTGATAGTCTAAGCACTTTCTTTGAGTTCCCCTGATACTATTCATTTCCCGTAAATACAACCAGTATTTTGAAACCCTTGTTTTCACCACTGTGCTTATTGGATACCTGCCTGTTTCTAACAGCACTGCGCTGTTACGTGCCGATTGGGCTACCCCTAAAATCTGTTTAATGAATTTCGTGCCTGCTTTGTTAATTATTTTGTCGACGTAATTTGTGCCCCAGATTTCGCATCCGTACAGGAGTATAGGTTGCAATAGTGTATTAAATGTTCGTATGGCTAATTTCCATGGGACGCTGTTATGTCTGTTCAGTGTTTTTCGTGTTATGAACATCCCTTGATCAGTGATGGTTGCTACTCTTTTCTGGTGGTCATTATATGCCCCATTGTATGAAAAGTTTACTCCTAGATATTTGAAGCTCTTAACAATTTCTAGGTCCTTCCCCTGCTATGACCATCTTTCGTCGTTTGCTGATTTGTGCCCTTTTTTAAATACTACTACCTTAGTTTTATTTACATTTACTCTAAGTTTCCAGTCTGTACAATACATTTCCAATGTGTTTAATGCTCGTTGCAATCCAATTACCGATTGAGACATGATTACTAAATCGTCAGCATATAGTAGTGTTGGGATTGGTAGTTGTAGTATATGAGGTGGGTGGCTGTCAATTTTGTTCAGTCTCTCAACTATGTCGTTAATAAATAAGTTGAAAAGAATAGGCGAGAGCTTGCAACCCTGCCGTAGTCCTAAGTCAGAAGGAATCGTTTCAGAAATGTTAGTGTTACGGAACTACTTTACACACGGTAGGCATAAAGGAATGGATTGCTTTTACTTAGCACAAACATATAGTAAAGTTCGGAAACAATTTACTAGAGATAATGCAAACTTCTTATGTATATTTCGTCAAGATAATACGAGTTTGAATCATATTTATAATGAGTTTATTGTTGATGACATGTCATATAATAGATTTAAAGATGTTAGTTCAATAGCATGGAAGGAACCTTATGGCTTTATAACAATTGATATGACGAGAAAGTCGAACAATGGAAAGTATAGAAACAAAATCAATCATTTCTTTTACTCGACTGACGTTTATGATAATACGAATCGAATGTCATTACGTTTGGCGCTTTGCGATTAATTGATGTACATATGTTACGTATGTGTGTATGATACGTCTATCATTTATTATAATATAGTCTTTTTATAATGTCAAAACGAAAATCGAATAACATTGAATTACAAAATGTAGTGGCGAAACATTTTAAAGAATGAAAAGAGAGTCACCGTAGCTATTATGAAAAGCATAAACGTCAAGAAGAAACCGTTGATTGAGAGCTTAGGAAAAGAAATGAAAGGAATAACCGATGACAATAAAAATGTAATTACAGAACTTATATCTGTGGCACAACAAAATATAAATAACTATCCACCAACACCATCAGAAACCTCATTTGAGAAACAGTTATTTGCTGCATCTTAGGTGCTGCCTGAGGCTAAAATAAAACAAATGATGGTGAGAAAGAAATTCAATTAGGTCCATTACCGAGTCGATACTTGAGTAATAATAGATCTGATAAAAATGATTTCTTTGGTTTATATTCTATTGATATAGATGCAGTAGTGCAGTGGAAGATTGAAAGTTATAATGTTTACTTTGATAATGATGTTTTAACTATATATAGTGAAAGTAAGATTGCACGTGATGCATCGTCTCCGATCTATGAAAAATTTAAAGGAATGGAAGGATAATGGGAATTAATAACTCGTAAGCAACTAATACGTTTCACTGATCTAGATTATGAAGCTTATAAGAAGTTTTTAAAAATGACGAATGCAATATATCAAAACCGCGATTAATCACAGAATAGAGTGAAATCAAGCTCCAGTGATAAGTATAGGACATTAATTAAACCTATTTGGATTGAACTGAAAACAAAAGGTGAGGGTTTGAAAGAAAGGAAGCAAGGAAAGGGAATTAAGCGATATACAAGCATGCCGCAACAGTTTTTTTTGGATGGTTGATGTTAGAAAGTTAGTAGATAGATTATTAGTTATAGCAGGTGAACAAGCAGCGGGGAATAAGAGCTTTTATAATGAGAAAGTGGGTATAATGGATATGATTTTGTTTCGTTTATCAAATTTTATTGTTTCATACCGAAAGGGATTAGGTTACCTCTTAAAGATCGTTCATATACTACCACCAAAATTTTGTCAAACTATTGAAGGTAAGGGGTAAGTGAACAATATTATTAATAAATTGGCTTTTAAACTACACCTCCCCGGCTGTGAGTTCTGTGGTCCTGGTACACGTTTGGATGAAAGATTAACGAGAGGTGATCGAGGTATAAATTGATTAGATCAAGCATGTCGAGAGCACGATATTGCTTTTAAGAACTTTAGAGACCTATCAGATAGACATAGAGCTGATCAAGGCTTAGAGTTTAAAGTTTTTGATAGAGTTGTTAGCAAATATGCTGGTTTTGGTGAACATTTAGCTTCATTGGGAGTAGCAATAGCGATGAATACAAAACGAAAAATGGGATGGGGGTTATAATACTGTCCTTGGATTAAACACACTATCACGCATTCTTTTTTCATATATAATATAGTTTTGCTTATAATGAAGGTGTAGAGTTTCATATTCCATCCCATGAATTGAAATCATTAAAACTTAATAACATTTTGAATAAAACACAACTTGCAAAGAAGCAAATATGCTTGAAGAAGGGTCAAATATGGGTCTAACATCAAGTCTAGCGTAGTTAAAGAAACTTCGTAATCAGTCAGAAACATTCGGGTTTATATTTACAATTCTTGCGATTCTTGCTGCATTGGGAGCTGTTGGTAGTTTTGCAGGTGGTTTAGTAATAGATGCAAAGAAAAATAAACAATAGCTAGAAGAACATAGACGACACTATGAAGCTAAGGAATCATCAAATTCTAACTAGAGGTACAGGTCTTAAAAGAAAACAGAGAAAAAAGGAAACTAATAGTAAAAAAGCGCTCACCAATTATGATATTGAACGTATAACTAATGAATTAAACATAAATCACTTTAGAGATGTATACATGTCGGACAGTCTTCCATTTACACCAACCTTCCGACAAGAATGTGCTGTTGTTAACTTAGATAAATCAATTAATATCGGAAAACATTAAATATGTTATTGAGATGATAATAATAAGGCATACATATTCTATTCATTTGGTGGAGTACCTCCCAAGTCTTTGAATGATTATTTGTGACCTAGTAATATAATAATTGAATATAATAGTGATCCAACACAACATTCTGATGATGTGATTTGTGGCTATTTATGTATTAAAATATTAAAGTTCTTATCTGATGGAAATAATTTTCGCCAAGCTAGTGAATGATTGAAAGATGATTACTTAGTGAATACTGTTTGAGAGTATTAAATACTCTATTGCTTAAAATGATTGTATTGAATCTAGCAGAGACTACACCAAAGCTTCGATTAAATTTTCATAATGAGATTGATAATCAAAACTATAATTTAAAGGTAACACTGATTGGTTTCCAAAGCACGTATCTAATACCAAATGTCACTAAAAATAATAATAACTAATTCTATAAAGGAGAGAAACATAATATACCACCAGAACAGTATAATGCATCAACATTAGAAACAACATACCAAAAACAGTTCTTCTTAATGAAAATAATGTAACGCATAGCATGGAAGTTACACCATTTGCATAAAGCTTTAATGTTCGGACATTGGTAACTTGTTAGGTTTCAAACATAATACCGATCTCAAATCAGAAGAGACTCATGTGGGACAGTTTCTTCCCAAGTTCTTAAGTATTGAAACATTTAATGTACACCTTAACCTAGCAAGAGGCATGATTATAGCAGATGCGAATATAAAGAAACAAATATTATAGCTACATTTAAACCATTAACAGGGTTCTTAGAACCGATTGGTTATTAACCTCAATATCCATTATTCTTTCCTATTCAACAGAGGCATATATACGCTCTATAGAGATAAGTGTTACTAATGGATGGCATGAAGCAGTGGGCTTTGGTGGTGCAATAACAAGCGCGATTCTTATGATCAAAGATGATTCTTAAAAATAAATATAATATAGTCTAGTTTGATTAATGATGGAGTTTATTGAGAGCTATGAGTATCAATCGTTCCCACTGAATCGTCGTACATTCAACAATTTAAATGAACCAAATAAGGATATTGAACTCGATATAGACGTTGGTGATAGGTTTGTGTACCCGCATTACTCTGATCTATATATAAAGTTTGAAGTTATTGGCAGAGATGCTGGAGAAACCTTTACAGCGGGATCAAATATTAAATTGATAGATAATTTTGTTCCATACTTATTTTGTCAGGTAGAGATAAGAAAGCATGGCAATGTTGTTGATAGAATCGGTTATCAAGGGATCATTTCAACTGCTATCGCTACATGTCGATACTCCAGGCCTGAGCTTGAATATTATAAGTCAGGTGCATTAATAAGTGATGAACTGCTTCCACGGAAAGAAAGCACAGTGTTGTTCGCTTTGCGCCTACTATTCGGTTTCTTTAGTTACTATCAAGAAATTATGTGGAAAGGTGGGTTGCGAATAACATTTAAGAGGAGTACAAATAATAATGTTTTATTTTATCGGTGAAAAACAAAGAAAGCAGATGGTACTTTAGATGATAGTACACTACCTCATTCGGGTAAACTTGTCATCACCACAAAGGAACTGAGAATGCCAATTATTGAATGTGAAAAAAGTTATGCGATGAAACTAAAAGCTGATATATTTCTTAAGCCCCAAATACCAATTGTTACATACATATGAAAGCATTCAATGACTCTTTCAAACTAGTCGTGATGATGATACACAACAAAAGGATGCTAGTAAGTTAGATCAATGCAAAGTTAAAAATATTTATTTAACGAATGGTCGTAATGAAATATTCCCCCGTGGGAACTTAAATCTAGATATTACAAAGGCTGATTATCTTAAAATGAATGATAGTTATACAGCATTTAAGCGTGTGACTCAAAAGAATACGGATATGTTCTATTCACCAGCAGAGTTTATCGAGAATCGACCCATGTTTGTTATTAACTCTAGTAAACGAAAGCAAGTGGTGGTAAATGAAAGAACGAATATTAAAATTATAGAGGACTTTGAAGAAGCAATTCCTGCAAATACCTTTTGAACTGTGACACTAATGGCTCAAACTCCACATATTTAAAATGTAAAGAATGAAAGGGTTTTAGAATAATTTTAATAACATAAATTTATTATAATAATTTAAAGTCAAAGTAAGTACGAGGGGCAGTCAGAAAGTAATGCCTCCAAGCCCACTACTTGGCCAACAGTACTGCAACGATTCTGAACTGTTTATCATTAAAGCACTGATGTTTAAGCTATAGAATGTCACTTGGTTCACCTTCCTATCTCTTCTCGTTCCAAAGTAATGGAGCAATCCATGGCATCCAGTGGTGAAACAGTGGGCTGTCATTGAACTTCTGACTGCGGAAGGTTGTGCGCCCAGCTACATTCATCGCCGTATGACTGAAGTTTACGAGATGCCTGTGTTGACGTCAGCACTGTGCTTAGGTGGGCAAGGACTGTGAGAGACCAAAATACCGCATCAAATCTCCATGATCAGCACCGAAGTGGACGGCCCGCAACGGCCTCTGATGACGATCATCAGGTGGACGAGTTGATTTGGGGCAATCGCAGGATCAAGCAACACGAGATCGCAACAACCCTCGCCATTTCCATTGGTTCAGTGAATCACATTATTAAGGACCTTCTGCGTTACAAGAAGATGTGCGCTCGTTGGGTACCACGGCAACTGACGCCTGATATAAAAAAGTCGAGGGTGAGAATTTGTCAGCAGCTGCTTCTGCGAAATGAATAGGAAGGCGACGACTTTCTTCGCAGAATTGTTACTGGCGATGAGTCGTGGACACACCATTACGACCCGGAAACGAGGCTTCAGTCGATGGAGTACCGCCACAAGTCCTCTCCTCCAGCAAAAAATTCAAAGTTGCTGGCAAAGTGTTGTTGATCTGCTTTTGCGATTGGGATGGGGTCGTGCACACTGAATTTCTGCGAAACGGTCAGACAATAAACTCAGATCGCTACGTTGACACCCTAAAGCGACTGCGGGCCAGATTGCAACGCACTCGCAAAGATAACAGGCAATCCTGCACCGCGACAATGCTCGTCCGCACACAAGTCACAAAACTCAGGAAGAACTGCAGCGCCTGAGTGACGGACAGCCTGAATATCTTGCCTATAGTCCGCATCTTGCGCCCTGCGACTTTTGGGTGTTCCCCAAAATTAAGGATCACCTTATGGGCCAACGCTGCACTTGTGACGCGGATGTGGAAGCAGCAGTTCGGCAATAGTGTCACCAGTAGCCACCACAATTCTTCTCCGACGAAATGAAAAACCTTGTTTCGCGCTGACGCAAGTGTGTTGCCTGTAATGGGTACTATGCTGAAAAATGATGCCATCACTTGTAGCTGGCATTGCAAATTTTCCACTGATCCTGTATCGGTGCTATCTGTCAAACACGAATAAAGGTATCACCTTGGAGGCATTACTTTCTGAATCGCCCTCGTATTTAATATGTCGATTAGTAAACTTATAGTAATACAGTTGTGCTTGATTATTGTTCCATGACACACAAGATCAGCATTTGATATTTATTAATATATGAGGAAATAGTAGCACATTAACATGAATATAGCTAGTGAATATTCCTAGTTTACATGAATATAGCATGTGTGAGTGTACAACTTTGAAGTTTTGTTATAATTTTTGAATATACTTTCTGTAATATCAAAAGCAAGGCTACAAGCGTTTTTCGTTATTATAACAGCGCCTATAACCTTCAAGCATGTTGCATAATCATAGTTATTTTGTACTAGTTCGCTTATATGTTACACACTTCCGCTTATAGAATTACATACACAATACGCTTTGTTACTGCGCTTCCACCACTAAACATGATATCACTTCGTTACAACATAGTTACACATGCAAAGTAACTTTTGTCCACTAGTTACCAACAAAATATACTAGCTTAAACATATAAAGTTTGCTTTAAAAATAAAATTAAAATATGTGGTGAACACATTTCAAGAGTAACAACTTTATATTGATATTGGTATTAGTATGTTAATTCCTTCCTTTTCAGTTACATAGTTGTAGAAAAGCAAATATTTCGTGAATGAAAGCCATTCACCAGTTCTGCACGAAAAATAACTCCCAGAAGCATGTAATTCCAGTTAATATTTAAAGAACTTACTGAGTAAGTAACACTTTTTATGTCTTTATGAAACAGCAAGTTCATTAATTAAATAACAGAATTTTAACTAAAACAAGTTTATTGCCGCATTTCTTATTAAGTTCTGTACCCTAAGGAATATTAACTTATTACAAACACTTCTAAAACGTGTTTATGTTGGAATAGTCATAGATAAAGAGAAAGTGGGAGCCAAGGTTTATGTTGAATATAACAATTAAAATATTCGCCTAAATTTGAAACTTATTATTCACTATAGCGGTTCTCAGTGCAGTGCAATCTATAGCTGCTTATGGGTCATTATGAAAATAAATGTTCATTATAATGCTAAAGTAGAAGCGGTTCTGGGTTAGAATGTAATATATTAATTCAATATATGCGTAGTATCTGTAAAAAAAAAAAAAAAAAAGCTCAGTGAAGGACCCGTCGTTGGACTCCCGAAATAGAGAAAAAGATGCAAAACAGAGCAATGTTTCTTAGTCAGTGGATTGAGGAAGAACCAAGGCAGTGTGGTACCAAATTTCACAGGAAAATTCTTAAAACCAAGGTCAGGAGGGACTTAGAGTGCTCCGATCTAATCATATGGGTTCCGTGTAAAATCTCGCAAACAAAAAGTAAACGGCTATAACTTAGGAGCTATTGTGAGTAAAAAAAATTAAAAGCAGATTCTATAACCTAAAAGCAACGTTTGGTGGTCCTCCTCCAAAATTGGGGATTAATTGATTTTTTTTTTTTTTAGATTGTACTCAGATCCACAGGCAAACTCTTGTCATTTCCACAGAAATACTTGAGTCTAAGTTGTTTTTGTTTGACATATTATTATATTATATCGGTAAAGACATTATTTTATAAAATCCAGTCTTATATGACAAAGCTCTGACGTTTGACTTAGACACGTTAGGTGAGGCACGTTTATGGTTGTGTCAAGTAATAGGTGTATACCTCCTATGATCTTATATTCTCCTGGTACAAATGGTCCACTTAAACCCTCCTAGCACTGTTATTTTGATTTCTGATGTTGGTGAAATTTGGTAACCCCCCATGTTTTAAGATTCGCCAAATCGATTAACAGTATCCGTTTTACTTTGAGACGCACCCTTGTTCCCAAAATTGAGTTAAAAAGTGAAGTGAGTCAAAATTCACTTCACCTAAGAAAGTACATAATGTAAATACAGTAAATTCTTATGAGTACTTCACTATAATGCTAAACCAAAGTAGAAGAAGGTCTGAGCTCCGGTATTCGCCTCAAAGCTTAATAGAATATTCAAGTCTATACATTTCCTTATGATTGATTATCAGAGCAGTGCAGCATAGTAATAATGTGTAGTTGCTTATGTGCTCTTCACTATAATGTTAAACGAAAGTAGAAGAGGCTCTGGGCTATAATATGTGTACCATTTCGGTATTCGCTGGTGTAAGAATTGGTTCACAGTTCAGTGCAATGTGAAAAAGAAGAAATCATAGGAACACTTCAATCATTACCCTAAATATCCATTTCTCGGTTCATGTTTTGACACCAGTGCTCTCTCTCTCTCTCTCTCTCTCTGTCTGTCTGTCTGTCTATATATATATATATATATATATAGTGTTGGGTTAGGTACTTGTTTTCGTACCTAGGTACAGGTACAGGTACTGATCAGTGTACCTAAGGTACTTTTTTAGGTACTTGACCCAGTTATTGCTAAACACTGGTGGAAATGATATCAAGAACTAAGAGAATGTTGGTTGACTAGAATATCACTCGTATATCGTTACCAATAATAGTAATTAATAATAATAGTAATAATAATAATAACAATTATTATTATTATTGACATAAACACATTATTGAGCAGGTGAGGTTCAGCCAAAGTGTTCTGTGTTATTTAACCCTTGTTAAAAAAAAATACGAACATCTTGATATAGCATCTTGTATATTAATAATAGATACAGGAATGAAAACAAAGGAAGGAGTCAGGAAAAGCTGGAATTTAAATACTAAAATGATAAATAATAAAAATGTCTTTCTTCCGTACAGACCAAAGTAAATCTTTCATCGTGTTTTTAATTTGCATATATTTTACGCATTTTTGTTTCGAAAGGGCATTCAGTGCTGAGCACGAGCGGCGTCCATTTGTTTATTGATACAGGGTGGTAACATAATGTACCTACAAATTTCAAGGGATGATAGATAATACATAAAATAATGACAAAATCTTGGTCATCTGGGTGTAAATTCGCCGAATTTCGAAGCTACGGACAAATTAACTATAGAGTTTCAAATATCCAATACGACTAACGGTAGAGTTGATGCTTCATGCTATAGTCAAAGGCTTCAAATCTGCTCCATCTAAATTTGCATATTTCAAAATTTTGCATTGGGTGCGCAAGGGATTTCTCGAAGGAAGTAGGCGATTCCAATATATTCTTTGAAGAAAAGTCTCAAAAGAAATATCGTTACTTTCTGGGAAGTCAGTTCATTCCAGTTCATTTCGACCTTCCTTTACATCAGAAAATTTCTGGGAACCTCTACTTCTTTTGGGTAATCCCTAGCGCACTCAATGTTCGAATATGCATTTCTAACATATCAGGTTTGAAGTCTTTAACATATAATGATAGCATGCCGCATCAGCTCTACCGTTAATGATGTTGGAAATTTGAAACTGTAAAGTACAGGGTTACATCTCTCATTCTTTCTGTAGCCTGTAGCTCCGATAAGACATATAATTTTATGGGCGGTAACACCACCTGTAGCTCCGAAACACAGCGGAATTTCCACCCCGATAATCAGAATATCTTTTCTTATTTTTTATGCACGAATATCTCTTAAAGTTTTGTCACCGCATTATATTAACCCCTCACCTGCATAAAGTTTCTAGTGTGTCATATTTTTTTTTTGGGGGGGGGACGCTCTATCAACTTAATAATCAGGTTTCTTCCTTTCTCCTTAATATTTTCTATATGAGACAAAGATAATGAGAATATTTTCTTGAGTCTACAAGAATTCATGATTGTTTCTGCTTGAGACCCAAAAGTGTACTCTCTATTGTTAAGAATCGTACATTTAAAACTAGAGTTTGTGACTGCCCTATCGCTACTTGCCTTCCTGTTCGGGGCACCTGTCCGTAAGGGGACTATCTTGCGGTTGACGAGCGCTCAAAAGTCATCAAAAGGGAATCGAGTCTCTATTCGAACGCCAGACTACGAATCCTTCTTCCCTATAACTGGAAAGACTGCCTTCGTAATCAGTATGACGAAAACATGTGGGGTGAGGCCATGAACGAGCAAGAGCACTTACGAAGAAGTCGGGACCTACTGTATATTGATCGTATCTACTTGACCACCGTGCAAATTCACAATCCCAACACCGGCAGACGGAATATTTAGCGTGACACGGTATCTTTCCGGAATACTGGCTATTACGCGCCACTGCAACAAAATATCATAAGCGTACATGTATATCATAACACTATTTTTGCATGCACTATCCGCTACGCAAAAGTCATAAAAAGGAAAGAATTTTAAAATATAACCACTTTATTTCGATTATGCATAAAAAATATGAACTTTTAGATTTATTCTTATGAAATTCTTTTATGTGGGTGTTCGCTGTTTCAATTTACACGTCGACAGGCAATACCTGGAGTTTTTACAAAGATTACTGATGAACACGCACTTTGGAAAAATATTTCGTGCGAAAAATAATTTCGATTTATTATTATTATTTTACATGTAACTCGCTTTATTTACTTTACAATGATCAATCTGATGATATAGTACTCTTATACGCAGAGGAGAACCATTTTCACACTCTCTACTACTTGGCGTAACTTGCACTTTTCGTTTTATATGTTACCGGTGTCATGCATATATGGTAATAAATTTATCATGCAGCAAAAATGAAAACTAACTACACAAGTAAAAACACAAATAATAATACATGCAATCACTTTGCTTTTGTGATATGATCTCGCGCAGGAAATCTATCTATCAGTGTAGCACGGCGTTGTTCTCATGTGTTCTGCCTTTAAATGATGCCACACTGTTGCACTTTCTTTTTATTATTTCACTCCCTGTACTCAGACGGGATAAAATCTAATAGCTTTGCACTGCGTGTATTTAGCCTGCTTCTTCGTCTGAGTAGGATTAACTTATACGTGCTGAGCGTCAACGCACTCTTCCTGTTTTTACACAATATAAATAGAAAAAGGCAAAACTTCACTTTCAAAAAACAAATATACACTTGGCTTTTCTCTATTATTTCTTGAAAGCCTTTGTACTTTTATCACCACTCACTCACTACACTATTTGATGAGGGATAATGGATGTAGCTTCCTTTGTGTGATTTTGGAGGGAAAACTGGCTGGACATTGTACTCTCCTCTGACCGTTCCCGCTGTTTTGCGCAACGTGGGCAAAATCACAAATATCTTATTTTTGTTAGCTGGGATGATTTGTAGACCACATTATTTGGTGTGTGCCACTTGTATATATACCACACTTTATTTTCTTCACCTCCGGAATCAATGTTTCACTTCTTGGGGCAACGTGATTAAAAGGCAGGAGATGGTTCGGGTTGACCCTAATGTGTAGTCGAACTTTAATTAAAGATGTGATGTTGCTCCGCTCATTTTCTTCCTTTCTGTAGCTCGAACTTGCTTATTTGATAACTATCTTTCACTTCTTTTCCAATTATGAGACGCACTGCTGTTCCAAGTACAACCTTCAGTTTACGGCATACGGCTTGTAATACGGCATACACATTGCGTTGAAAACGTAGTGGGCTTCTTCTATTACACACAAAAGACAAAAGTGGAGAAATCTTTTCTACTCCTCTGTGACACTCGGGAGATGCAATGTCTCTCTGACCGGATTCACTAACACTTTATATTCTTTTTTCCAGTTGAAACTCCAACACTAGAAGTTTCTTTTGTGTCTTCACTATTCTCGCAAGATGCACTTTTTTCCGACCCGTTCAGCAGCGGTGAGCGTTCACTGTTACGTGTAAGTCACCTTCTTCTTCTTCTTCTTCTTCTTCTTCAAGACTCCTCGGCACGAGGAGATAAATGGAACCGGTAAAATAATGCACCTTTCTTTCCAGTCAATACAAGTATAATATGTGAATTAGTAATAATATGAATAAGTAATAAGAGTACTAAATGAAGTCTTTTCGCAACCGGAGTTAGCTTGTTCCCCGGAATAAGCGAACAAAAAAAAAATTTAAAATGTCATGATCGGGTAAGAAGTTAAAAAGGTCTAGTCTGGGAAAACGTCAAATCCGGTAGAGTTGGGACGGATATGGGGCAGAAGTTCGGAAGGAAAAGTGAGGGAGAGGGAAATTGTGTAGAATGAAAATGTATAAATGTAAGAAAGAAGTAATGTAAATGTGTGTATGTATGTGTAAATGTATGGTTGTGTAGTGTATGTGTATCACAGACGTAGGGTCACACTCCCGCACTAGACACTTCGGCAGAGCCTCGATGTTCACTCGCTGCAATCCGTGGCCGAACCTGCAAGTCACCTTCCCTCGCTGTCCTGGTTATCGCTGTTCACTTGTTTTTTCGTCGCGCAGTGGTGCCAATCCGTGCTGACAGTTATTACTATCGTGAGTTATTATACCGAAAGTTTATACAAAAAAACACTTTTAAAAGTTACAAAGTTTATGTATGATATTCTAACTCAACGGCCAATGACAGTGTATATAGCGGTGTTTTGCCCACCGTTATAAGTTCTATAGCGTTTCAGATGGGTACTTCTGTGAGTGAAATTACATAACGCAGTAATTTGATCGTAATATTTGGAAGTGGGTGTTGCAATTTTTCGGGATGACTGTTGTTATATCAAGTGAAGGTATGGGTTTTCTAGGTTAACCTTGTGCTGTGGTACATTTAGTTCTAGCTCCTAATATCATCTGTTGTAACTTGGAAAGCTGAACTCGCACCTACTTGTTTGTGCTCTATTACGTATTATATAGTAAACGTAATAGATAATTATTAGGCATCTCTTGTCTAAAAAGCGATTTAAAATATCCGTAAGTTTATTTCAAACATTTCAAATAAACATAGGCAATACTTGGAATTCTGAACTCCTTATTTAAAATCTAAGATGTCTATTTTCTATAAATAAATAAAACTAAAATAATTCAGGTGGTGGAAATATAGCATCCGTTGAATTCTATATTTCATTGTTCGAATACTTTTGTGGCACATGGGGACGCCATCCCCAAGCAATCGAACTATTTACACTTCCTGTTCCTAATGTGAAATTTCATTTCCTTCCTTCAAGATTTTTTATCATGATAAATTCTGAAGCAACATATGTGAATACGTATATCTTTCACTTCAAATGATTTAAATTCATTTATGCCTTTAGGTATCGATGGCTCATGCTGGGTTAGGGTAGGGGAAATTATGGAGGAGTGAATCGACTAGGGTTGAAGGTATCATCGTGACATTTGCTTGGTCAGACTAAAGACAAAATCCTAAAAATGCCTCAGTCAGGATGGGCAGTCGGTGTCGACCCCAGGATCCCCAGAGTGTGAAGCCGACACTTTACTAACTAAACCACGGCCACTCGGTACTTCCAATGATGTCAAGTACATCGTTAAAATGAAAAGAAAGGTAATAAGATGTTAAACTCCATGAAGAACCCAAGTAAACAGAGTAGTGAACACATTATATGAAGGAAGCTACCAACATTAAATAAGTTTTTAAAAATGTGCCAGATACTTACGATTTTATATAATAAAAAAAATATGATACAATGATTTGAAAAATATATATATTTTTTAAAAAAATATGAAGTGATATACCTGCATTGTTCAACTCATTGGGAACCTACTCAAAATCTTTCAATTATCCCTAATTCCTTTCTCTTGTGAAGGAAAAATAAATTTGGATTCGAATGAAAGAATAACATTAAAAATAATTAAACGGGACTAATTCATTTCTGACCAATGGACAATGTGTTGAAAAACATCAAAATATTTAATTTATATTTATATATATATATATATATATATATATATATATATA
>JAGDQP010005226.1:6554-20645 GCA_022664845.1 Lepisma saccharinum
ATATATATATATATAGAGAGAGAGAGAGAGAGAGAGAGAGAGATATTTTGTTTTTTTTCACTTATCTCGTTGTGTCTCGATGGTTACAAAATGTGTTGTTTCGTTTCAGTTTTATCTGTTCAAAGTACAGTAAAAGCGATAAGTAAAATAGATATTTTAGTAAGCGATAATTAAAAGTCTTACTAACACACATTTACTTCAGTAGTAACTGCATTATGACTCAGTTAAAATAACCGTCGATTCATGATGAGATTATTTATAAATAACAAAATATTTATATATGAATATAACAAATGAGTACAAAATATTATTAATATACTGCGACAATTTCTCACAGTGAAACACACTGGAACTTTTATCATATATAATATACTTTTGTACAACGTAGATTGCGATTTGCTAAGCCGACAGATCTATTATCATTATTTCTCGAGTTATTACATCATGCGTTACCACATTTGAGTGTCAAGGGTGACCAGACATACTATTTCTAAGACTTTTATATTATTTTAGAAGTTCAATTATTTGAATATATAGGAGGGGAATATATTTTCCTAATTTGTGTAACTTGTAACGTATTTTCTAATTAAATTCCTTGCAATTTCTAAATTCCTATTACATTATACAAGAAATGTGGTTAACATCATCTACTTATAAAAAAAGGAACTCATCTACTGTTTTTTTTACTTTCGAAACTTGTAAAAGAAGGGTTTACATGCGCTTTGTCCAACAGATTTTATTCTGAAGAGGTCACATACTTAGAAATAATGTCTCATCATTGTTTACTTATTCTTTTTAGAAGATGTTTATAAAATTGAGGATTTACTTCTTGACATAACAATTTCAAGAATATTTTCTTATTTCCATGACGAAATAAAACATGTAAACACAGTATTTTATTGGAATTTAAATATAATAATGATATTTTCACATACTTTTCTTTAGCCCACAATAGTCAGCGTGTCTTCAAATCTTGCAACCTTAATTTAACTTATTTCCCGACGTCATACAATGATGAAATTTTGAACAGCAACGTACTCGGATGACAATACAATATTCCATTGTTACTTTTATAATTATATTTATTTATATTTATATATTTTAAAAGTATATTTTATCATTTTAGTGTTATCCTAAAATAAATACTAGCCCACAGCGCGTTTGACTGGTTGCAGAACACATTAGGATCTGGGTGACAAACATCTGCTTACAATATATAGTGTAAGGAAAAAGTATCCGAATACCGAAGTAACTCGAAAAAATAATAGTAAAAATACTTTTAGAAAACATACTTTTCTTTTTTAAAGAAATAAATGAAACCATTCGTAGTAAAAAGTAAAAAATAATTTTGATTATGCATGAATAAAAAGAAAAGCATGGGGGGCGCCAATTGAAGAATTTATAAAGTAACAATATAAGAGAGAACGCCTCGTGCTTTTGTCTTTAGTCATGTACAAACAAAATTATTTCTTTACTTTTTATTACGAATTGTTTTATTTTGTTTTTATTTTTAAGAAAAGTCTGTGTGTTTGAAAGTTTTATTATTATTATTTATACTTATTGTGCAATATCAAAAGCTATTTAAAAACATCTGTAAAGAAAAGAAACAATGATGGGTAAATAGAGAACAGTGTACAAAAACTTAGTACACGTTAGGTCAACTGTAAAGGTGATTATGTCGCTTTTGCTACTGTTGTTCATTTTACTTGGTACAAATTTTGATTATAAGAGACTCCTCAGTACAATTAAAAATTACTGACGAGAGGAATAAATAGTGCCAACACTGGTAAAAGTTATGAAAGTGAAATTTAATGTGAACATGATCTGTAAAGAATTGAATTGAATTTTATTCAAGGCCTTTAGGCAACTCTGGCTCAGGCTGAATGGATGATTATTATGGGAGAATTAGTGGAATGAAGAAAGTGGAAGAAAACGGGAAAATCTCGAGAAAACCTTCAGACACGGTGTTTGTCCACCACACATCCCACACAGCACAAGCCGAGTGAACGCTCTACCACTGAACCACCTGTGAAGTGTTTAGACATGTAATCATAGATTATTTTAACATTCTGAAGTAAACAAAATGATCCCAGAAATATCAGTGATGAGATATCATTGGTGATGAACATGGGCGGATTTATGGGGGGAGGGCAAGCCCCCCTCCCCTTCAGTCATTTCAGAATGACTTTAGATGTTTAATTCTAAACGATAGCTTTACAATTTGTTATCAATATAATAAATTGTATTGCCGCCCCCCTCCCCAGGGTCTCTCTCCGAAATCCGTCCATGATGATGAATGAGTAATTTAAGTAATTTCAGTTTACATAATTATTAGATATAATACATAAATAATACAATTTCAATCAGTATTCCTGCTTCATATAATTTAATGGTAGCAATTACCAGAATTCAACCTTCCTTCTATGTTAGATATATCTTTTTCTTAGAGACGAAAAAGTACTTCAGAAGACTAGTGATTCGTCTTGTTGTTACAACAGTCATGCGATAACCAGAAGCGATTTGTGGTTTTTATAAAATGTAGGAATTGTAAGTCCTTCAAATCCACTATATCCTGTTCTCTTCTCCACCCTTGGCCTGGGTCTTAGATGCCTAAATGCCATACATAAATTAAAATTCTTTCCCACCTCAACCTTAGTTGAGCTGACTCATACGTTTCGTTCTAATCGAAAATTTAGCTTATAACGAGAGACCTATCATTAAAGTGGTTAAACCCCGCTCGGGTGGTATCCTAGGCTAAGCAGGGTGCACAGATAAATATAGGCCTATTACTTGTCATGAAAGCGCCCTTTCTGCATCACTCTTCACCGACTTCACTAAAGTATTCCAGCACAGCAAGTTCGGTTCAAAGATAAAACTGCTCTTGGTAAAGCTCTTTCTCTCTCTCTATTCCTTTGTGATACTGAGGTTTTGATGCTACACTGGCCAAAATACTGAAATGATATTATAGTTATCATAGAGAAAAGCATTGAAAATATGAAATAAAAACAAAATGAAACATACTTGTGCTGCTTCAGTTAATCTCGTGTATACTTTATATATTTTGCTGGATGAGGAAGGGAAAGCTAGCGCCCCAAACATTTGTCCAGGTACAATCCCAAAATATGCCTGGTGAAACTGAAAAAGAAAAATCCTTTTAAATATGTCAGAATATCCGACAGCAGAACTTAAGGTGCTCTGGTACTCTAAACTCCCTTGAACGTTATTCCATTTAAAAAGCATTGCAATGTTTTTCTTTTGTTTTGTTTTTCTTCCTTATTTTTAATATTACAAACTTCAAATTTTACCTTCATCTATAGGAGGTACATATTTATGAATGGTATGTCTCACACTTTTAAGTCAGTTTAGATTTTCGACTTTAAAAAAGTGGCAACAGTTAAATTTTCACAACTTGGGCTACCGTGTCCGTTCCGTGGTCCTCCTCTTCGAGCGACAGTGTTCTGTTTTTCCTCGCTCGCTCGCGAGGATTTCCCGCTCAAGTTGTATAGAAAACGTTAGATCAGTTTTCTGTGTCTGTCTGACTGTGGGTTTGTCTGTCTGATAGTCTGTCCCTCTATTAATTTTGTATCGAGTATGCTGACTCTCGTATTCGTATCCACACCAGTCAGTTCGTCCTTTAAATATTGTAGCAACTCACCAAAAGTTGCAATGTCATCGGCATGAAAAAAAAAATCGAGTTCTGTCGCAGATTATTGTACAGTGTATATAGAATATTCCTTTCGTTGATCGATCTTGTAAAAATGGAGACACCCAAAATTTACTTTTTCTCCACTTTCAGCGTTTACGTAAACAGAGAAACAACAGTAACTGCTGCCTCGAACTCCATTTTCGAGCTGGTGGCACGCTTGGTGGCTCGACCATGGTGACTTTGTACGAAAAGGGACATAAAACGAAAAGCGTCACCAACATTTCTGGTGGCCCGACCATGGTGACTTCGTGTGAAAAGGGCCTTAGTACCGGAGGTGAGCGCTAAAAATGTAATTTGCCCCATGTCTCTATTGCTTAGTTTAAAAGGTATAGCCAAGTTAGTCTACTCGGGTCTAGCTAACTGTAGACAAGTTAGTGACCCTATCTGGATGGGTCACCGGGTCTGGATGGGTCACGGGTCACCGGGTCTGGATGGGTCACATAACCGGGTCTGGGTGGGTCACGGGTCACGAAATCAATGACCCGTGCCATCACTGCAGGTAAAACGAAGCAACTAAAGAGAGAGAGTGTCGAGTAACCAACCATATCGCTCAACCCCCGCGATAGAAGCAGGCAGGGAAGAATATTCGTGAATCACCCACCATTGTCAGCATTTCAACAGCAGGTATGCAGATGGAATGGTCGCACTGCAACGTTGCCGCTTTCTCAAAGTAAAAAGACCGACACTGATTTATTCACTATGTTGCAATTGTGGAACATACCATTCATAGAGATATATCTCCTCTAGATGCAAGTAAAATTTGAAGTTTGTAACATTGAAAATAAGGGAGAAAATTGTTAAAAACTTTGCAATGCTTTTTAAATGGGCTAACGTTCGAGGGAGTTTAGAATATCAGAGCACCTTAAACCTGCGTGCTTCCCAGATGATGATCTGAAGTACTTGTCTGTAACAATCTAGGGAGAGGAGGCTGGATTTAAGTGCTGCTCAAAGTACAATATAATCAAGCTCAATACAATATATTCAGGATTTTCCCTTCAGTCCTACTAAAAAAAAAAAAAACTTTATTTTTATATGGGCCAGTCTATTAACTTTGGACTTTGGCCCGTCACGATTCGCTCCTTAGTTGTTTAAGATCCACACCCATGCCACTGCCGGGACTCGAACCCGGGATCTTCGAGTCGTTGGCCTACCGTCGTAGACCTCGCGGCTATCCAGCCTGCAGTCCTACTAAAGAGCACGTTGAGATAACTGCTTCTTTCTCTATTCCTTTTCCAAAAGTTGTAGGTTATTGGCCGACGGATATCATCGATGAGGGATCAAAATATCAAGAGAGATAGTTCATAGATGGATATTAAAGGATTAAGTAAGGAGAATGTAAAATAAGTCTGGAAATATATTAATTTTATGTCGTTGATCAGCGGACGTTAATCAGTTGTTAGGGTGTTTGTTGGCTTAGTAATCGGAAGGTCCTGGGAACGACTCCATCGACTGTTCCTCCTGTGTGTGTTTTTTTTCTGTCATACAAGACAAATGCCGGGATGGTACCTAATAACTAGGTGATGACCGAGTACCTTCCAACACATTTCTCCCATCTTATCCAGGCCTGAGCCTGAGATACCTAATGCCCATAAATCAATTCAAATTCAAAAAGATTAAATTTGTGTAGTGAATGCGTTTCCATTAACGATGTACTTTACTAGCCAGAATCTTGCTACATTGGCAACCCTTAATTTTTCCCATTGTCTTTTTTGCACAACATGGATGTTGTGCTGGCAGTGACGTCACATCGTTTGCATACAAGGAAATATTGTAAGTTCCTCATTTTTAGCTATCCGCACACAGCGATGACGTTTGGCAACGCAACGCAGCGCTATCCCCGCCCGCCAAGCGGCCCGTGCTTCTCCGGTAACTGTAGGCCACACATTGAGTTGTAATAATAAAATAATGATAAAACTGTTAATATACTAATAGTTAATTCAATCGCAGTGGGTTTTCCCGCCTTTTTTCGTTTTATATCAAATATTCAAAATTCAGTGCAGGTAAACAAAATTTAGCTTTCAGGGACCAAAGTTCGTTTCGTACTTCGGAATGAGTTCAATTCGTTTTAAGGAAATGTTAGTAATAACTTCAGGATTGTGTGCAGACACTTTTGGGACATTATTCTGCCCCAAAACTGTCTGCACACAATCCTGAGGTTACTAGGAGATTTTTTTTTAAATCAATCGTACCCATTATTGAAGTACGAAATGAACTTTGGTCTGTGAAAGTTAAAATTTGTTTACCTGCACTGAATTTTGAATAATTGACGTAAAACGAAAAAGCCGGGAAAACCCACTGCGATTCATCCTTAATACAATCATAAAACGTATTGCTGTTAAATCGGTTTATAAATTTTCGAGACCCGATTACCGAATATCACAAAGAGAAATTAAATTTAAAAAGTATCACCACTAATAAGTAATAAGAAATACACAGACTGAATGTAAATGTACTCACAGTGTTACAAAAAGTGATGGAAATGATATCCTTCCATTCTCACACACTCTCCACATCGCCTGATCACATTAAGACTTACACGCTTAAGTTCTTCACAAGAAATGTTTTCAATTTCAAATTGAATATTGTCTTTCAGCTCCTGTAGCGTATGAGGATTGGTTCAGTAGACTTTATCCTTCAAACTTCACCACAAATAAAAGTCACAAGGTGTTACGTCAGGCAAGCGTGCTGACCATAAACATTTATTTGCTTCTAATTTTGTCACCAAACACTTCGCGAATGGTATTCATTGATATTTCTGCCGTGTGAGCAGTTACCGAATCCTGCTGAAAATATTCATAGAATTTTTCAGCTTCCGTTAATTGCTCAAAAAATGGTTGCAAAATTCGTTCAACATAGCGCGCACTGGTTGCAAAGCGTGTACAATGGAAGTTTTATAGGATCTCATTTTCAACAGTTTAGTGGCAGTTCGAGCTGTTATCTTACATACGTGAGTTTGTTGTTGAGCAAACCGCTTTAAAGACTTCTTTGGCGTGTGCTCCAACCTTTCCCCAATTTCGTCTAATTTTTCCTGTGTCAAAACTCGGCGCTTTCGTTTTGGTTGGTAGTCTAGTAATGTCCCTGTAGTTCTTAGTTTCTTCACCAATCTAAGTATAGTTGATTTATGTGAAATTTCACTTTCAGGATATTTCCGATGAAATCTTCTTCGACATTTTGATAGGCACAAGGGCACCGATTTCTGTGTAACTTTGTGGTGGGGGGCCATTTAGATACCATGTTTTAGTGATCCATGATATAAGGGTCTAAGAAGGCACATATGACTATCTTAATACGAATTCAATTCAAATTTTGCCAAATATTGTATATTCATAAAAAAATACATATAATAGTATACATATAATTGTTATGGAGGCTTCCCCAGGCCCAGCTAATACACAATTTAACTATATTTGTATAGCGTTAAAAATATAGGGTACTAAAGCATATTATGTTCTAACTAATAAGAACAAAGTTTCTGCTGTTACTAGAAAATAAACTTAGGTAATAACAGAAACTAATGTTAGCCTATGCAGAGGAGTTGTTCAGCCTTTTCAAATGTGGTTTCCTTCTGTCCGGCTCACACTTCCACCGCGCTATTGCTTTATTGGCCAGATATTGTTTTTCTTCTTTTAATTCTCGATCTCGACCGGCATGGTTCAAGAAGCTTCTGTCTCACCTACAGTGAGAAAAAAATATTTGGACAAGTTCAACAAAGAGGGAAAACAGACTGTATCACACGCAAGACGTGGCCCATTTCAAAATATCTTGCCTTTTATGATAATTTGTATACCTTAGACAGACTGCTATACAAATAACTACCACTCGACACACCTGTAAGGAAACAGGCAACGAAAGAATGACAACTACGTAAATTCATCGCAAAATAATGTATCTGGACAACCCCATACTACTCTCGGAAGAAATGTTCTAGGTATTCTTTTTTGTACAAGCACTCTACATGCTGTATTGAAGCAATCCATACCGTGTCAGGCATAAAGAAGCAGTATGGAGAACAAAGTGAGTTTGAACAACATTGTAACTACTCACTTTAATTTCAAATTAAGTGCGGAAGGTGAAAGGTACTGATACATAGCCAAGCTTGTTGGAAAGCCATGCTCTACCGTTGGATACATCATAAAGAAACATAAAACAGAGCAATTATTGGGGATCCGCTCTGGTCAACCAAGGAAACTAACTTCCTGGAATGAAACCTACATTCTTCATTGTGTGAACAAAACTCAAAGAATTACTGCTAAAGATTTGGCTACTTCACTTGCCTGGGATATGCAAATTAATGTTACAGATGTGTAGATGTGAACAAAAGAAATTGGGATTCAGAAGATACAAAATATACATATCAAAAGAAAGCAGAAAGAAGAAGTTCTAATTTTGCAAGAAATATTAATATGAGTGCCTAGAATTCTGGAAAAAGTTTTATTTTTCTAGGATCAAACGAAGATAAACTTGTATAGTAGTGATGGATATCAATACGTGTGGCGAAAGAAGACTGAAGCTTTCAGAAAGCAGAACATTGCTTCAACTGCTAAAAAGGCTATGATTTGGGGCTGTGTAATTGCTAATGGAGTGGCCAGTATCCATACCCTGGATACACATCTTCTAATTATTATTTTTTTTTTTTTTCAATGAATTTTGGATTGTTTGTGGTCTAACATTAACTTACATACCCTAGGCGAATGAAGTAGCCAAATCTTTAGTACAAATTCTTTGAGATTTGTTCACAGAATGAAGAATGTAGGTTTCATTCCGGGCAGCTAGTTTTCTTGGTTGGCCAGAATGGATTCTATTCCACAATAATTGCTGTGTTTCATGTTGCTTTATGATGTATCCAACCGTAAAGCAGGACTTTCCAACAAGCTTGTCTCACCTGATGCGGTGTGGATTGCTTCAATACACTACGTAGACTGCTCTTGTACAGAATACCTAGAACTGGTTGAAAACATTTCTTTCGAGAGTAGTATGGGGTTATCCAAATACTTTTTTGCGATAAATTTACGTAGCTGGTCGCCTGCTACTTTACAGGTGTATCGAATGATAGTTGTTTCTATAGTATTTTATCTAAGGCATCCAAATTATCATAAAAGGTCAAGAGATTTCGAAATGGACCATGTTTTACGTATGATAGTCTGCTTTTCCTCTTTGTTGAACTTGTCCAAATACTTTTTTATCCGCTGTATATAAGTGTCCCTATCTGTATATGTTGTATTAGAAACTCAAAATTACGGTATTAACAGCAAACAATAATTCCATCCAAACAGCAGTTTGAAAGATATATTTCCTAGTGCAAGTCTACTCCTCCTTTTGTGTGAATTCTTCTTGTCGCTTACTTTTCTTGTATATTTTTCTTTTTCTTAAATTATGTTTGTATATGACAAAATCACGATGAATGATCCTTAAACGACAGAAAACGACGTTTCCATTTTTTTCTTTCATTCTTTCTTTTCTTTTCCTTACTAACTGCTGTTTATCATTTTTATGCATGGAACTCCAGAAACAACACAAGCAATGCACAAATTAACAAACCTTAGCCAGGGGAGGGATATTTATACGTGATGTAATTTACATAAGTAGGTTACTCTAGCACATGAGTTTCAGGGAGGGATTTATCAATCAAAGAGATTTGCCAAAGGGAGATAAGCTTAGTAGAAGGGAAAATCAAATGACCATGTACTGTATAAATAGTAGAACCTACTTCACCTTGCACCCCCCCCCCCCCTCACACACACACCTACACACACACACCCCACACACACTTATTGTTTATCTGTACATAAATCCTGTCAGCATTAAATTCCTGCTCGAAACAGATTTGGGAGGGGCCTGCATAACGTTATGGCACCTTCTAATCAATGTTGTGTCTGCTCTGCTGTGTTATTTGTTCTCTTAATTTCTTAAGAACTGCATGCAGCTACGCACAACCAAATGGCTTGTGCATGGAAAAAAGGGATTAAGGTAAATAAAGGAAGTATTACTCTTGCTTGCAGGCATTCGAGAAAATCTGATTAATGGTTTTGAACGTAACGTGAGAAGAGTTATTAAAGAATTGGGGTTATTTCGACTTCGCAATTATACATGATTTTATAATTCGACACCAGCGGCTGACCATCCTGACAAGGTTTCTCCTCAGCCACATCAGGTAAATGCCGGAATGGTAGACCTGGCCAATTCCTGCACTCTTTCTTCTCAACTATCCCGGCTTGAGACAAAATTTCCTAAAGGCCAATAATTAATTAATAATAATTGTAATAAGTAGTTCAAATTCAAGATCTTATGAAAGGAACAGACCAAATCACTCTGTTATCTGAAGATCGAATCACCTTTCCTGTTAAAAGCATTTTCTCTCTCATTTAAAAGTTATTCAAGGTAATATTCATACCACACAAACCAGGGCATGCCAGACGCATTTAAGGGGAAGAGGTACAGTTAGACAGTATACTAACATTTTTGGTCGTATTTCAAAAACAAGAAAGTCAATTTGAAAAAGCCCTAATACAGAACTGCCTAAAAAATGTCTCCTTCATTTAAAAATGTAATGGGAATTTTAGGAGCAAAACTGACCTTGTAGCATAATTTTAAATGTAGATGCTCTTGACGCCATACATTTTAAATGGGAGAGAAATATGGAGAAGAAAAAAAATATTTTTTTTCGTGTAAAACGTGGCTTTTTTAAAAAAGACTTGATCGAAAACTTCTTTTTACTATCCTCTTTCACTTTATGTATCTTTCCCCTCCATTCTATGTACCAATTCTTTGTGAGGCTATTAAAAATGAAATTCCTATAGTAATATATGGGCTTCTGACTTTCCCATACCCTCCACCAGATGCTCATATTTACGTTAGGGTTTCTTTTCCTCTGTACTGTTTCTGTTCGTACTTCCGTGGTGACCACTGACCAGTGTGCGTGGGGGAGGTATACAAGAGACTGGCTGGTATCAAATGACACTAGAGGGTCGTGAGCAGAGTTCCCTCCCTCTTTCATTCATCAGAGCAAGGTCGTCAAAGACGTCAAAGAATATATGGCTTATGCCACGTATGCACTTGAAGTATTGTGTCGCAAATCTTGGATTTCTCCACAAACCGACCGCGGTCAGTTTTCAGACAGAAGTCTGGATTTTTGTCTCCCGGCCGAGATGGAAGACCCAGACAAGGATCCTCTGGTGTGGACGAAAAACAAGGGGACAAATGTCTTCCACGGCTTAGTTTGGTGCTTCTGCCCAGTGGCGTAGGTAAGGGGGGATATGGGGGATATATCCCCCCCCTTGACTCCAACTTTATAAACTTAGAAGAAGAATATTTCAACAAGGAAAGAATGAGGTTATAATTGGAAACATATAATTCTTAGTTAAAATATAAAATTCATTGTAAGGGCGGTAACAGCACTATAGCTTACGACCGTCCCAATATAATTGTAAGTTTATTCATAAACAGACAAGGTTTGGTACATTCTGCGTTGTAGTTTCACATTTAGGTAGATGTGGTAAATAACCATTAGGTCAACCAGTAATATAAAAATTATTTGACAATTATATCGATAGCGCCGGTAAAAAGATAGAAAAAAGACGATTTCTAGAGACAGTAATGAAAAATGTAGAAATTCCTGTACTGGATAGTCCCAACGAGGGTAGAACGGAGAAAATTTTGAACATAAAACATTTTTGTTGAACTTTCTACGTAGAAAACTAACTTTTAACAGACGCTCTCGTTATATTACATATGAATTATAAATTACACACATTGGAGTTTCGGTTGTAAGATCTAATGCGATCTTTCAGATCATAAGGATAAGGGAGATGATACAATTTTGGTTAACTTTATTTTCTGTTTATTGGGCAATGTTAGGTTGTTAGTAACTTTTGATTTCTACCTGTCACGATTATACAAGGGCAACGCTTGTTAAATTTCACAAACATCCATGCCCCAGGTAGAATTCGAACCCGCAACCTTGGAGACGCTGGCCTAATGCCTCGGACCACACGACTACCTCCGTCAGCTATAAGAGGAGAAGAGTCTAACCTTTAAAATCAATTATTAACGAAATTTGCAGTTTCAAACTATTTGTCTGACTAATTCCAGCTGAATGATTTTCTACATTAGCGGATTAAACTCTTAATGTCACTTACATGAGAAAACTTTGTTGTTAACTACGTCAATGATGAGTATGATTTCTTAAAAAGCAGTTTATGCACTAACTCAATAACAGTCTGGCATCTTGACAGTCAGTAACAGGTCTTCCCCTAACGTAGTGTTGGCCGGAATATTTGGAAGAAACAACGTCGGGATTTAGCGAAAAGATTTGTCAAATCTGATATATTTTGGTTTTAATTCCGAGATCTAATTTAATAAGAATATGATGGAAGTAGCAGTTTGCTGGGAAATTATTATATATTGAAAACATGCAGTAACAGTAGTATCCTTCTGCGGTTGTGCAGCACACTCACTCAGTGTGGGAGTATTTAAGACCAATCATATTTGGCTGATACTGAATTATTTAGGATCAACTGGAACACTTATATTTTATGTCCGCTTTCGGAAAGCGCATTTTTGTGGGATTATGGAGAGTGCAATTGTTTCACCTATAGCATAAAAAATTATGAGGTATGAAAAGACTGATATAAAAGTATAACGCAATCCATGATTTTACAGAATTAACCCAATTTGTGTTCGAAGCAATTATCCATATTTGTTTATTGAACAATTTCACAAGCTTACATTAAAGGCATGTAATGACTTTAATGCATTTATAATTTATTCGTTATTTTTATTCGATTAAATTAGTATTTTTGCTACGGTTAACCGTTGTACATATTCTTACAAAAGGAACATCTTCAGTTTCACTTAGTAGAAACTATAAATAATGCCGAAGATGCTGTTATAAAGTTTGAAAGTGCTAAAGCAAATTGTTTAAAGGAAAACAAAACAAGTCACAGTATATTTTAGTTTGGAAGAATGTTTGAAAATATTTACAAAAATCCGGAAAATGAAGTCTACTTACAGTATAAGATGTAAGATAAGATAAAATGAATTGTATGGGCGGTAAAGTATAAGATGTATTCACGCATGTATTCCGAATTTTTCTTACGGTTTTCACGGATTTTGGGGAGGTTCAAAAAAGATCTGGATATGAAATTAGATATCAAATACAGCGTCTTTTAAAATTACACCGACAAGCTTCGGGAGGCGATTTCTCACATCAAAACAAGACGAAAGTTTCTCAGACAAATTTTCGAAATGTGTTTAGTTTCGAAGCTTAAGGGTCCCGAAAGTGTGGGGAAATGAACTTCAGAGCTTCAAATATCTAACATAAAAAAAAATAGAGCTGATGTGGCATGGTTCCGTGAAAGACTAAATCTGCACTATCCCAAAATTCATCTTTCAAAATTCCACAATGGGCGCGAGGGATTCCCTAAAGGAATTAGATTCTATAAAGTAAAGATGGAACAAAATGAGCATGAATGTTAAGATGAGCATGGTTGTTACCAGGAAAAAATAATTCGTTTACGCGAACTCGATATCTCAAGTAGTTTCCATACACCGAAAAATTAAAAAAAATGCGTCGTTGCATAACAAGCAGGAGTAAGAATTGCATCATTTCATCGAATGTTTTATTTATTTGTTATCAAACAGATCAAATATCATTGTCCGATAGGATGCTGAAAATGATATACACCGCCCTTACACGGGAAGTCTTTTAACACATGCTCATTTCGACCTACCTCTACTTCAGAAATATTCCGGGATCCCCTACTTCCTTTGGGGAATCTCTTGCCCGCCCATTGCTGAATTTTGAAATATGCCTTTTTGAATAGGAAAGGTGTAAAATCTTTGAGGGTACCACGCCGCATCAGTTCTACTGTTCGTGGTGTTAGAAATATGGAACTCTAAGAATCATTTCCCCACGCTTTCGGCACCCTGTAGCTCCGAAACTGCACATTTCGAAAATTGGACACACTAATTGCGAATTTTGAAAGCAAAACTAATAAAAGTACGATGGAATCATATCAGATTTCCAAGCTTTTTAAAAGTTCTTCAGATATTGTACAGCCTGCATCCACATATATTTTATACTCTGAAACGAATAATTACTTATACATTTGAAAAATTCAAACTTCCAAATGTGGCTGAACGGACTGGTAGTTTTACAAGAGAAAACTGTCATCAAAGTGAGCGTATAAGAATTAGTAAATGTTGGTCTAGAAACTCTTCGTTCTTGATAAAATCCAACCTGTTGTTTCAAATATGGCTAAATTTGTATTAGAATTATGGCTGAATTGTACAAACTATACAGATATAATATATTCATGCATTCAATACTTTTCTGCACAATACAGTAATTGTGCTGTTCTAAAATTATAGAAAACAGCCCCGAAATA